>JAYJMJ010000599.1:326743-341235 GCA_036873875.1 Laminaria ephemera | reverse complement strand
ACCCTGACCCTACCCGACCCGAGAGAAATTACCCTATCCGTGAAAAGCCCTTTTTTTTGCCTCCCAGGTCCCGAAATCCGGACTGCTCTTCGTTCTATTTCCAGCTCTCTCCAAACAGTTGTGGAGCGTGTGGATACACGAGGAACACAATACCAGGTGCAGTATCCACGTCTATAGGGCTGAAATACCTGCGTTTCGCCGTCGAAGTAGATGTTGTAGATGTAGCCATTGGGGGCAAAGGTGGCGTCTTCCCTGCGAGTAACCGTCACGTCTAGCCCGAGCGACGACAGCAGTTCCTCCTGTGCCGTGCGCCAAAGAGCATTATGGGTACGATAGAGAAGTCGAATTCAGTTGTTGTTGTTGTTATTGTTGTTGTTGTTGTTGTTGTTGTTGTTGTTGTTCTAACCCATAAGCAAGTCCGTGGTCACAGGACAGGCTCCAAACACTCTAGAGTGCAAGAATACCTCAGGAAAAATACAACAAACCAAAAAAATACACATGAATAGCTGAAGCAAGTTGGCCATCAGCGACCTGCATCGAACCATCAACACGAAACTGCCGTATATTAACCATTAATAGTATTCTGTACACCTGGAGCGTATGGAACATGGACCACAAGCATGATCGAGAGGTGGAACAAAACGAAGTAGAGGACTGATGTTGGATATCTAGCACCGCACACTAGCCCAAATAGTCACGCGACTAAAGCCTAGAAGCACACTATCATATACCATTCACATTATTCTCCAGCGCGCACGCTCGAAAATAATACATACGAAGCCGGCGAGATCCGAACTCACGGCACATTCTGTGTTCAACTCACGTGCCTAATTTAGGCCGGTGGGTAGTGCTAACTAACAAACAGCTTCCTAGGTTTGAGAAAACCTGTCAACTAGCATTCCGATGGCGTTAGAACCTCCGACCCACCATCGCGGAATTTGGCGTAAGGCGCACTCTCGCGTTATCTCACCTCCAGCTCCCAGTCCTCGGCATCGTACGCGAAGCAAGCCGTTGGCGTAGATCCGTTGAAGTTCAAACTGTAACTTGGACTACCGTTCGCCCATGCGCTTGAACTGCCGGAGTTCGAAACTGTTATGGTTTGCGTCTCGGTTCCCGTATCACGCACGGTGAAGTGCTGGTTCACAGAATAAACGTCATGGGATCCCGACACTGTTCCTTCGAATCCCCGGTCAAGGGTGAGCTGAGCAACAGCAGAAGTCCCGTCTTGATGAGTTAACGTTGCGGACGCTCCAGTTGGTAGCGGGTTTGTTGCCCCGCAAGCGGATATGAGGACGATCCAAGTGTCTGCTTCGACTAACCCCGAGGTGTCGGTGAATGTTACGTTGAGGTCCTCGAGGGCGCCGTCGAAGGATACCGTGTGAGGAATGGAGGACTCATCGAAAGAAGAATCGTTACCGTAAGTGGAGGGGTTGATGCTGCCATCCATCCAGATGGTCACATTGTAGCTGTAGGTGTGCGACAGGTTGGAGTCCAATCCTGTGTAACTGCGGAAACAAACGGAGATTTGGTGCGGGACAATCGAACCACGAAACTGTAGATCAGTTGCCGGTGGGAGACTAGAGATCGACGTGTGATTCATATAGAGGTTTGACCAAGCCTAATTACGAGACAAAGGAAGGGGTCACACACGGCACACGGCTGTGGACACAGGAAATCGGTAGCGCTCATGTAACAAGACGCAAAGTAGTCGTAGGATCGCTAAACGACGTCGACGAATCCTTAAAAAAGTTAAATCTAGGATTTTGCAGTGGGACCGAGGGCCGGGCCCTAAACCCTATAATATACCAGGTACATATGTTTACAACAAGGTGAAAACCTTTCTCACGTGAACTCCACGATGGCATCGGTGAACGTAGTATTATCCAGGTCGCTGGAAACCGAAATTTCTATGCTTGAGTCCTCCCCAAGGCCGTCGAACACCACTTCGCTGCCTCCGGCGAGGTAGTCCCCACCAGAAACCGCTTCCTGAGCAATTAGCAGTCGGAGGTCGATGTCCCCCCGTACAGCACTGCCTACGAAATCGATTTCATACTTGTAGCCATAGGCTGAAGTTGCATTCATGTTTCCTGTGCGGTCGACTTGAACGGAGCCCGTTGACCCCGTTACTTCGTCGAAACTGTCCTCAAGCACAGATGCACTACCGTCGCTCCACGGGAAGCACGCGGCAGTGTCAGGAATCCTGGGTTTTCACGGCAGCATAGGAGGGAGATGGAGTGGCCATCAGGGTTGGAAACTGACCTTCGAAAGGACGCGTGCTACCGTAGCCGTACTGCACCTTTTTTTGGTGAAAAAAATCTGACTGATGGGCCTCCTCAACTCAGGAACTACGCATGGAACGACCCATGTCGTTGGAATGCCACTCATGTTTTACAATATTGTTCGTTTTACGCCTAGGCCATGGGATGGTTAATCGGTTTGCACTTTCAGTTTTGTTCTCAAGCTCAATGTGGTATAGAGCTCCCTAAGTGAGGAGCCCCAGGGAATGTGTTGTGCATCCCTACCATAGCGTTCGTCAAAGGTCGCCAACTGTTTGTGCACTGCTTGCCGCTGATGCTGCTCACGCAATACACCAAGCTCCGGTATGCAGAGCAAATAATTTCTAAAAAAAACTAACTCAAGCCATTTTCCAGTGCTCACCTGTGGTATTCTCCACCGTACTTGAAGAACAAGCGCATTGCAGCGTCGTCAGGACGCCCACCCGCGGCTGCCGTAGAGGCTAGCGTAAGCTGGATAGTCTCGCGACTGCCCCCGTCCTCTTCGGTGGTCAGCTTAGCATCGCGTCGCATTCCGCTAATGATGGCCCACTCGTTTTCGACCTCGTTGTCCCCAGACACGCACTCCCCTGAACGAAAAATGTCAACACACGAAAAGTGGCGTGGTAATTATCGTCAAAACTGTACCATGTGCACGCACTTCCCTGGGCGAAACGTCAACCCACAAAGAAGGGTGTGATAATGATCGTCCAAAGTGTACCGCGTACACACACTCCCCCGAACAAAAAAGCAGCCCACAACAACATGGCGCGCGAAGGGTCGTAAACGCCTGTACGATGAGCTTAATTCGTAAGAATGACGATTACGTATCGTCAGCGTCAGCGCCAGCGATGATATATGTACGCTGATGGACTACTAAATACTAAATCCAAGCGGTGGACAATATAGCCCTTCAAATTATGCAATTCATGGGATACAACATGCAGACCAATGCAGACCATGTACAAGTAAGAGCTGAAACTCACGGAGGTTGGCCTGTGCAGTTGTATGACATACCGACATGATAGCGAAATCGTACCGTTGAGATGCTTCTGGTTTATGCAAAGCACAGGGAGTATGGTTTGTGCAAGTGTATGAGAAACCGACAAAATAGCGAGTGCGTACGTCGGGTCGCTTTCGGGTTATTGCCCACCTGTACCCTCGTCGAAAATGGTCAGTTCCGGAGTGTTCGCAAGATGGGGGCCCGCGAAGAATATATCGTACGTCCACGCTGCCTGACCGTCCGCAACTGTCTCGACGTAGAATTGAGGCACTCCGTCACCGATGATGGAGATAGCAGCGTACTCCGTGTCATCTCCGTCAAATGCTTCCGTTAGCGTGAAAGCTTCCGCTCCTTCCGCAAGAGCCACAGTGTAGATGCGGTAAGACTGGAGTTTTCGGGGCAGAAAATAGTTGAGGCCAGAAAATAGTTGGGGGGAGCGAATGTGGTTAGAGTTGTTCACGATAGCAACCGACCCAGGGAAGGTTAGTTTTGGCTTGTTTTATTTTTCGCTGGGGTATTCTTCAACGACAGCGTGATTGGAACCTGTCCTGTGACCACTGACATTGTTGTGGTGACTAGTTAATGTGATAACGACAACATTGTATCCCAGACGTTACCCTACCAGTGCGAGCATCGCAACAACTGCCCCGCCAGGTGTTCGCTTACCTTATGCGAGCCATCTATGCGGATGCGGTCTCCCGGAGACAGCTTTCCGGAGACTGAGGCGCTGGGTGTCACGTAGTACGAACCGTCTGTGACGTTACCCGTAATGCCGTCGAGAGTTTCCGTGTCGACGATGCCACCCACATCGGTGCAGCCGTTGGCCGCACCCATGCCGATCACCTAACAGAGAGGCCGGCAATCAGGGTGGGCTAGTGTTATGGTATTGCTCTGGAAGCCTGCACAGCATCTGTAAGCCGTTTTGAACTGCGCCCACATTTTTGGTGAAAACGTACTTGGAATTAGAGTAGGATGTGTTTTGCAGTAGCAGAAAGGTTGATGGTTAAAATATCAGTACATGCAATTCGAGTACCAGGTTAGCTTTTCTGGCGGGCGTTCTTGATAAGCACAGCAAGACTATACCTGTACTTCTCCAGTACGAGACAAAGCCTTGCCATGTGTCCTTCATTCTGCCAATTCCTGAAGCATCGCACGTTCAGTTCAGTCCATGGCTAAGAACATAGCTGTATTTCTCTAGTGAGGCTAAACCTTGTTAGTTGTCCTTCATTCTGTCAATTCCTGGAACTTCGCACGCTCAGTTCAAGGCGAGTTCCTGGCCATTTGGCTTCATTTCTCACCTCGAGCTGCTCCACGTTGCCAACAACGGTGCTAATACCAGCGACGCCTCGGAACTCAAACGTGTACTCGTACCCATAACCACTCGACGAGGTTGCATCGCCCTCCTTCGTCACTAAAATGTGTCCCTCGTCGCTTTCTTCCAAGCTCGTCCCAGACCCGTCGAGGTCGTACCCAAGCGCATCCAAGGCTGCTTGTACTGTCGATGCTTCCGCACCAAACTCTAAACAATCCGTCATTTCTTCTTGATCATCGTGTGCCCATTGAAGCCTGAAGAACCCCTGGTTTTCCAACGGCGTGACCTCGGATGGGGCAGTAAGGGTGACTCTCTGAATTTCGGTGACGCTCTTCCCGGTGCCGGACCGAGCGACAACGACAGCGTTCGATATCACGCGGGTAACGTTGCCCGCTTTATGCCCCCCGGAGCCAGAAGCTGCCCTGTATGAACTCTCGAAAGTAATCGATGACCCGTCCGCTGATACACTCTCGATAATGTGTTCGCTGTCGTCTCCACCGTAGGAACCTTCCACGTGAATCACATCACCGCGCTTTAGGCGACCGTCGACAAACATCCCATCTGACAACGGGACACTCGTTGAGGGGAAAATATCCATCCCGGTAGTGTTGAGGCTCAACAATTCGGAAGAAAGAGGTATTTCTCCTATCGCAGGGAGCGCTGATAATGCGCTCGCGATGTCAGTCGCGGGCGCGCCCCACTCTAGACAATCTGTAGCGGCGTAGCTATCATCCTCTCCCTCAACTGAGGAAGAACCGTTGTAAGAAAGGCGGAAATAATCGCCTAGGATGTACCCTGCCTCGGTCGCGAGGGTAAGTTTCTGCCTTTCCACGCGTCCTCCTTGCTGTACCGTCGTGACGTACGCGACCGCGTTGTCGGGTCCGTTGCTACCACTTGCGATAACGCATGCTGTCGTGTTGATCGCAAGCTCGTTGATATCGCCCGCGGTTGTGTCCCCCTCAAAGTATATGGAGTGGATGTAAGGGTCTCCGTGGATTCCGGAGCCTCTTCGAGTTACCACTACCCCGCCTGAGTCGACAGCAGCTATGGATTCTACAGCCTCGTCCACATCGTCTGCGGTAGCGTCATACGGGAGGCACCCTGTTTCTCCGGACAGGCCAGAGTGAACAAGCGAGAGCTGCCAGAAGTCGCTCGAGACGGACTCGTCTGCCGCAATAGTGATCGATTGAATTTCGGTACCCACGCGGCGAAGAGTGTATCGTGACCCAGCGACCCGGACTTGACGACCGCTAGCCACCTTGGAGGAGAGGTCGTTGTCAGTCTCGAGAATAGGCCATCCGGGTATCGCTGTTACCCTGTTAAAGAAGGGGGTGGCGGAAGGAGTTTTGCTTATATTACAGCGATGAGAACTGGTTGACACATTCTCGAACCTAGAATACACCTCCAAAAAAAGAATCTAATGGAATTGATACAAATGTAAGACTTTACATATTTTTCCAAATCCGACTGAGACGATATTTTACTGTAGCCGTCAGTTACACTATTACGGAGGACCATAGTAATCAGGACCCACGCTACACACAAAAAACTATATATTCCACTTTTTTTAATAACCATATGTGGTCCTCATTACTATGTTCCCCCGTAATACCAAGATATACCTGCCCTTGGACATATGCACGGCTTAGTACTACTGTAGGCTTCAAAACCAACGACTTGTCTAGAGGACTCATGGGCATACGTTCGACTTAATACTATTGTAGGGTTAGGAATAAAACTTCTTGTCTAGGCGATTGTGAGGCTGCGATTGTGAGGCAACTCCTTTAACTGTGTTCCTAACAAATGCTGAAGAACGAACCTGTGCCCTACTCCGCCAGGATAGTCGAGATACCCCTCTCCGTTGGTTCCCGCTAGAGTTCCATCCGCTGACACGTCCTCCCCGCCGATTCGGACGATCACACCCGGTGATAGAAAGTTCCGCAGATCCCTAGATGAAGATATTATTGCCGATGATGCATCCCTCGCTACGGTAACGTTGGCGTCTGCGATTCGAGCTGGTGTGAATGGATCAAACGAAACTGTCACATCTCCAACATTGGACAAATCCTTCGAAAGGAGGCAAGGGAGGAAAAAGGAGGGCGGTCAGAGTTCAGGACCTCGACCAAATGTAAGGAGGTGGGAGAGAAAGTCGGAAGGAGGCTAGAGTTTACAACCACAAGTCAGATGGAAGGGGTGTATGAGTGCCGGCTACGGTATGCACATGTAGAGGGAGAAGACCATGATGATAATTTGATAATTTGATAATTTGACAAGGTGATATTTGGATATTTTGATAATTTGATAATATCGCAACGCTCTCCCCTCACCTCGAGGACAGCTTCCACAGATGTTTCGTCAGCGGTGTAAAGAAGCGTCTCCGTTACTTCGCCCGCAAAGGATAGGGCGAAGCCACCACCCATTTCGTCTGCACCCTCGGACACCGTAGTAGTCATCACCGTAGCCGATGTACCGGAGAGGGAAGAAACCGTCGGAACGATGGCATCGACATTTCCAGTTCCAGGGGGGAATGTCTGCCCCTTGTATGTGCCGGGCACAGCGAGGAAGCGAACCTGTAGGACAAAATATGGATATCAATGATTAAGTCACTACCTGTGGGGGTTGAGCGGGCTTGGTGCGTGCGAAGGCCGATGCTATTGAAACACGATCTTGTAAAAAAATGTTCCCAAACATGCTTTGAAAATTAACGATTCCGGTTCCAGGAGGGAAGGTCTGTCCCTTGTATGTGCCGGGCACACCAAGGAAGCAAACCTGCGGGAATAAATGGATAACTCTTGTAACACTCTGTCGTTGCCTTAGATCGTATATAGTTTGGAATCAATGAGGCCTCTCTGCTGGAATCGGCCGGATCAATAAAACTGTTGTAATATGCCGTCGTCGCTTTAACTCGTGTATAGTTTTGGGATCAACGAGACCTCTCTGCTGCGACCAGCCGGAGAATCTCACCCAAGGCTACCACCCCCTCATCGATTGAACGCGGCAACTCACTACCGTGGGGCTTTGGGCAAAATAGCAGGTTTGATAAGGACTAGTCGCATTGCAATCACCAACCACCGAGTTAAAAAATAACTGTTAACCGGCAGAACGACTGCGTTAATACGTACCTGCTGCAAACGATAAAGAATGCGAGTAGTTGCTGAACTTTGAGCGGTAACATCACGGCAACGTCCGGCGGAGTTCAAGGCCAATACGACAGACACATTCGCAAACCTACGATACCACGCTCTTTTTTTTTTCATACAAATTCAAGACATTCATTACTTTCCACTTCCGAGGGAGACGATATGCCTGGTACGGAACATCCTTTTAATCTTACCTTCCACACGTATCCTCCACTGGTCCCATCTTCCACAGCAGTTCCTCCCCAGCCGCCGCTCTCGCTAGAAGGGTACTCCTCGAGGTCAACATACACCCCGGAGATGGTGCTCATCTCTTCCAGCTTCCGCCTCATGCGGTCAGCATCCTCGTCAAATCGTACCTCCCTGCACAATACAGTATATAAACAGACATACTGACCCAGGCTGGATTTCTCATTTGGGAGACGATGCGTTCTACACTAAAACCAGTATACAGACTCTATCAGCTTGGCTGTCTTATTACCGTGTTTCTTATTTCATGCGGTCAGCGTCTTCGTCGAATCGTACTTCCCTTCACGCAACCCCCAACAGGCCATATCACGATCAGGAGGGGAACGTTTGAGCGTTGTGTGACAAGCTTCACCAAAACATAAACGTGTATACGAAAACATCTTGGTGGGACCTTCACACGAAGAGCCAATGCTGCTTGAAGGAGGCGTTACTTCATCCATTGGGTCAAATCAACCATTGAATATGGACCATGCCACGCGTTTGGCGCATCGTTTATTCTCGGATGCTTTCATAGCTTGTGCCTTAGATTTTGGATGCAGCAACAGACTTCGTTCGGAAACGTCGACCGTCTGAACTTATTGACAACGGTCCACACACTTTTGCTCAATAGGTTCTTACCTTGAGCCCCCGACATCGTTGTAGTCTAGCTCAAGCGTGCCCGACAGCCCTGTCGATCCCTGCTGAGTCTCTGTTACCACGGGCTGAGACGCGTAGCGTGAGATCTCTGTGAGATTCTGAATGACTGACAGTGCCGTTACGTCTCCCGCGCCCGCCGGAGTCATGTCTGGATTCAGAGTGAAGGTAACTTCCCATTCCATAATCCCGTATTGATCGATGACGGAGCGGCTCACATCAACCTGTCCAAACGAGGTTAATCGGTCGTGACACCGTTGTTGAAACACCGACCAACAGGGTAGATGGACTCATCAACGGTCCATTTTAGCCATCAACGTGTGGGGTTGCGGTGAATACATCCCGGGCGTAGGAACACCGACTGGGGCAGGAGGCTTCATCCAATCCAATAGAAGAATACAACATCAGCTTGATTTCGAAGCTGCCTTTGTTGGTAAACGCAAAAGGCAGCGTCAGACACGCTCACCTGCCGGGTCCCGTTGGCACAATCTTCAATCACGTCCTCGATTTCGGGTGCTAGAGCGTTCCACGACGCGCTGGTGTTCGAGCAAATATCGTCTGGCACAGAAAATTCTGAAAAATTTCCGCGAAGTACAACGCCATCAACGCAGTCCTCCTCCAAGCAGGAGATGGGGTTGATGGTACCATTGGCCACCGTCTGAGCGTCCACCCTGTATGATACACACCCGTGAAGCACCCAGGCGCAGATGAAATATAGGTTATTAAGCTCTTGTACGAGTACAGCAGTGTACAGAAATGTATGTCTGAGGCTAGTGCCGAGTAATTTGTCTCCGAAATGAAAGTGCAGTCCTAATCAGGGTAACTGGCAACCTTATCGTGTTTGGTTTGTGTTAATTTTTTTCCTGAGGCATTCTTCCATTCCAGAGTGACTGGAGCCTGTCCTGTGACCTCGGACTTGGTTATTGCGATGAGTTAATGTGAGAACAACAAAATCAACAACAAAAAAATTCCGCAACAACAGCAACATCAACAACAATAGGTCATCCTCTCGTAAGGGAACTGGAATACAAGGAGTGACGCTAATAGCTGCCATCCGACTGTGGGTCAAGTGCTTGAGATTCACGACCACGTCGGAAGTTTTACCTCTTTTTCAAGGAAGTCCTTCAATACTATCAGTGTGCACACTAACCAATCATACACGAAGCACACACGGCCCAATGTGTAGCATAGTGGCTTCCTAGGGCGCTCGAGGCGCTCCTAGGCTCAGAAAAGATGGCTAAAGAGTTGGATTATGCTGTGAGCTAGCTACACACAATTGCTAGCTCGAAATTTGCAAAACTGAACCCTGAAAACGCATCAGCTCGAAATTTGCAAAACTGAAACCCGAAAAATCATATGAGATGTGGGCGTGCATCTCTACGCGGGACTATCTCGTACAGCAAATGTTGAAACATACCTTTGCCATCTTGTGAGGGGGGGGCAGGAAGCGGCGTTCGTGGATGAGTTAAAGTGGAGGCCATTGCTGTCCCCAGGGTCAGGCACATCGCCATCGTAGCCTATGTAGTTGATGGTCCACGTGTAACCGTTAGGAGCAGGGGTGGAGGGAAGCCCCCATATTTCATCGTCCGGCGGAACCGATCGCGTCACCTGCCAAGCCGACACAGTGTTATACGGTCAAGGCACTGCGTGTGAGCAAACACGAAACAAACAGCTAGGGGGGGACGAGGCGTGGTTGCCAGGAAAGGTTGGAATTGCCAGAGGGGAAGACATTTCAAGGTGTTTTGGTTGTAGCCCATGATGAATTGTTTCTGCTACATTTTCTGCATGCCAACCGATGCACGCGATGTGCGACGAAAACATCGATGGTATGGGAACCTCACGCATGAGTCCTCCTTGTTTACGACGGTCACGAAAAAACCCGATAGCTGCTAATCCCCCTCTGAGGTAGTAACCAATTCAATGTTACGATTGTTTGTTACCCCTGCTGCAACCAGGATTCCACAGCAAAACGTGATCCTATACTAATTCTAACTGTTTTCCCCCGACAACGTGGGTGTAGCTCTAAAGAGCCTCTGAAGGGATTAACGCGTGTAGCTCGCTATCATACATTTACCATCTGCATGCCTAGGATTGCTCACCACGACATTCTCCGCGTAGGTAGCGTATGTGCTTGATAACGCCTCCGCCATTTCCGCAGCACTCGCGTTCCACGAAATGCAGCCGCTAGCATTCCCTCCGAGATACAGCACGAAGCCAGGGTTATCCTCGAACTTATCCGATGCCGTCAGCTCCAAGTCATAAACCCGAAGCGTCTGCACTTCTGGAGTGCCGGGTGGTCTAGTGCTATTGTCTGCAGCATCTAACACCGTCACCACTGCGTGTGTTGTGTCCCCATCCCCATACGCGATGTTCCGAGCGCTCGTGCCGAGTAATCCGGCCGCGTTTTCCTCAGATTCGTTGAATTTGGGGACGTCGCCCGGAGAATTGCAGCGACCGCTAGCATCAGCCTGCTGACAGGGAGAGTCCGCATCCCTCAAGAACGTCACGAGCCAAGAATAGCCACCGTTTTCTGCCGCGGCGTTTACCTCTCCTCGACTTACGGACACGTCGCCGATGCAGTCCGTATCCTCTAGAATTTCTTCGAGAGAGGTTCCATCCCCGTTAGATTCTTCCGCAGTGGCCCATGCGTTGTGAGCAATAGGGCCGGTGGTGCATACAGTGTTTGCGGACATAACCGCGTGACCTCGAGCATCTAAAGTGAGGGTGAATGTCCCCCCTATGGGATTAGTACCGCCCTGAATGGTAACGATCTGGTTGCGGGAAGAGGGGACACGCGACAGGGACCGGTAGCAAAAATGGGAAACAATCAAGCAGGTGCACCGCACCGTTCGGGGTACGATTCATTAGAAGGGGGAACGATCAGGCAGAGGCACGGAATTATTTGAGGTGCGAGATGATAAAAGGGGAAATCATCAAGCTGGGGAAGGATAGGTTTGTCTGTAAACGTACGAAAACAAAGTAACGGGCAAAACGACGTTTATTTTGCAGTGAGAATGAGGCATGTCTGTGTCGGGGATCTGGGTCAGAGTCCATGGTAGCAATCAAAACTGAGCACCCCACGAGCAGTCTCGTGCGGGACTCGTCGCGAGCAGGCTAACAAAACGCACGCCGAACGCAAGCGAGTTGGGGCTCTTGTTGCTGATAACGTGAGCAGACATGAGATAGTCGCTGGATTGCTCAACCAAGCCAGGCATTTGAGCCTTTTTCCCTGTATCATGGACGCCTGGAGTCGATACGTAAAAGGCCGAAAAAAACTCAGGACTACAGCATCAACCACACGAGGCTGCCCAGGCCGGTAGGGAGTGTGTCCGAAATGCACTAAAGGAGCTGCGCGACACGCTTGTAGCATGGTGACATGCGTACTGCTGCACGCTTTTCTTAGAAGGTTGGTAAGACCGCATTTGTCGCTTTTGAGGCCGCTATACCTGGGCATGATAGTGTCAATAGCGTGTTTGCGATGTGCCAACTTTGGTTGGGTAGGAGTTGGGTAGGAAACATATAGTAATAGTACTGAAACCATCGATTTCACAATCCATGGCCAACCCAACCCACGAAAAACCATCGAAAAGTTAGGTTAGGATTTATTTTTTCCCACCATGTTTTTTAGCTTCTCACCTATTTTGTCCGTGGGTTGGTTGGCCTTGGGCTATGAAATTCGTCGGTTTCTATACTATACTTACATTTTTTCCAGCCCAACAGAGTTTGGAAATCGCAAACACCCTAATACTGTCGTTGCGATCCGCACTTTAATAGTGTTAACAAGGTAGTCCTTCGGGATGTGGTTGGCTTGAAATCCCGGGGGTGTCGCAAGCTGAAAAGGGGGGGAAAACTCTTGAAAACTAAAGAAAACAAATCAGGTACCAAGCAAGTAACCCGGGAAGTAACACCGACCAGCCCAGACGAGTTTATAGCTTAGTCTATATCAACATTGCAACTAAACGGCTTACCGGTATATATTATTAAGAGCAAAAAACATGAAAGCAGTGATCGTGACACCACGGGAAAAGGAACGCACCGCATCGACCTGGGCGGAGAGAGCCTCTTGATATTCTTGGGCTTTGCTGGAAACAGCCTTCGCTTCCTCTAGGGACTCCTTCAAATATCCGGCAAATTTCATGGGAGGGCATGACACACAAAGACATATCTTAGTCAGTCAGTCAGTCAGTCAGTGAGACAGGCAGACAGACAGACAGACGGACAGAGACAGACGGATAGAGACAGACAGACAGACAGACAGACAGACAGACAGACAGACAGACAGACAGACAGACAGTACGTATATAGCAGTAGTAGTAGTAGTAGTAGTGGTAGTAGTAGTAGTAGTAGTAATAGTAGTAGTAGTAGTAGTATGGTGGTGGTAGTAATAGTAGTAGTAGTACTAGTAGTAGTAGTGGCAGTAGTAGTAGTGGTAGTAGGAGAAGCAGTGGTGTTTGACGGAACTTTGGCCCTTCAACTACAGCTATGGTATACGTATAGTTTGTAACAAACGTGCACACAAACAAAACGCGCGCAGAGAAATATCGTAGAGAAAATGACGCCATGCGAACACGAGGGCATGCGAGGGGCGAACGGTTAGCTTGCCCACCTTGAGGGCTTCGATTTCCTCCGTGGCATGCTCGAGCCGGGCCATCGCCTCCGCCGCTTCTGCCAACAACGCTGCTTTCTCTTCCGCAAACTTCCCAGATTCCGCCTCGATCTGCATCACAATGGAAGCGCACAAGCGTGAGGGGAAGGGGGGGGGCTTGGAGATGAATCAACAATCAAAGAAAAGCAAAGCAAAGCAAAGCAAAGCACGTGGAAAAATCCAGAGACCCGTTTAAGCTTATGCTGTACGGCGGTTGATGGGTCGGTCGATTCGATGCCCCGATGGCCCCATACGGTACGATTCCATCCGATGCGTTCCGATCCGATTCTATCCGATCCGATAGAAAAATAAGAAATAATCCAATCCAGCCTGGGCCAGTATGTTTGTTTCTTATGCGAACGCCAAACGCAAAAAAAATCGTGTTTTATTTTTTTCATCTGAAGACGCAACGACTCGGCGTCCGTTTCTTATGCGAGCGCAAAATGCAAATGATTGTGATTCTGTTTTTTCACCTGAAGACGTAACGACTCGGCCTCTTTGCGGGTCTCCTCTAGGGCATCCCCTCTCTCGCTTAGCAGACGCTCCTGGGTGGTGTGCACGCCTTCCAGGCTCTCCACAAACGCCGACCTCTCCTCCAAGGTGCCTGAGCGATCGAAAAGTACGACGAAATAATTTCACGTTCACGTTACATAGGAAAGTGAGGTAGAAGGTCACGATAGGACTTCACGATAGAACCTCACGATAAAAAACTCACATGCCATCATAGAAAAAAAGGACAAAAAAACGCCAAACGCACAAAAAGATCTCGGCTAAAAGAACATCACCAGAAAACACACAGCAGCAGTACAGAGTACAGTATTAGACTAAGCTATAAACTCGTTTGGGCTGGTCGGTGTTACTTGCCGGGTTACTTGCGCGGTGGCTAATTATTTTTTCTCTAGTTATTCAAGAGCTTTTGTTCCCCTTTTTCAACTTGCGACACCCCCGGGATTTCAAGCCAATCACATCCCGAAGGGGAACCTTGTACACAGTATACACTACAAAGTATATACCCAAAAACACACGAACCACCACATTTTACGTACTGCACCTTCTAGGGCTGCCAGCAGGGCCCGCAGCCTTTCCATCTCCTCTTTTAAGCATGCCTCCGCACGGGCCGTCTCGGCGACAGCCGTCTTAGACGTCTCTAACTCCTCCACCACCCCACTCAATTTAGCCACGTTGGCGTCACGCTCCTGGCGTAATCGGACAGCGGAGGCTGGAAGGAGGGGGGGGGGGG
>JAYJMJ010000599.1:292702-321479 GCA_036873875.1 Laminaria ephemera | reverse complement strand
CGAGAACTGGCTTGTGATCAGATAGAACGAGCATCCTTTGGGACCCCCGCGAGCGGGTGTGTATAAAAATTGTTATTATTTTCCCCCAAATCTGTTTTTGGGAGAGGTTAAGAGCTCTTCAAGTGAAGAGCCTCAGAAACAAAATCGCGCACCTCTACCGCAGCATAATTTTGTTATAAAAATGGGTCACGAAAATAAACGAAGCTGTTAGCTCGCTCGTACCTGCACTCGACGTCAGAAAGGACAGTAGTAGCACTCGGGTAGCACGATGCCGTCAGATCTCCTGTCGGGACGTTTCCCCTGACACAGTCGCCGTCGAACGTGATGTTGTACCGGACTTCCAAGATACCCGCGCTGTCGTCGTAACTCGTGATGGTTTTGTCGTGCGTGACAGTCACGTTGTCAATGTTGGACAGAGCTTCCAAGGCCTCCATCATTGGTACTCTCCCTGTAAAGTCGACGATCTGACATTGTATTGGGAGCACAGATAAGGACCAGGGTAGACGGTAATTGTGCGTGGGTATTTATGTACGAGTGCGCAGTGGTGAGCAGTAATTCGGCATGTGTGTTGTTCTTTTACCCCAAGGTGAAATGTTACGTCTCTTGCTAGAACCAGCTCGTAGCGTCACTAGCCACTGGATTGGTGCATGAACGAGAATACCGCTATTAAGCTGCCGGTATGCATTTGCCTCTTATGTACTAACCCTGCTACGTTCAGCCGTGATCAACAGTGATTGCCCTATCGGATGGCATGGCGCCCACAACAGTGTTTTTGTAAAATATATACAACACACCTCAGCTGTGAGATCGAGGATTTCGTCAAAACTCATATTTGCGAGCTGCGTGTGATTTTTCGTAAATCCTCGTACTTTTGTCGGTGTCTCTATTTTTTCGCGACACCATATTTCATATCGTCTCCCCGAACACGGAAAACGATTAATTAATTAGCTACCCCCCCCGCTCCCCAAAAACAAATTATCCCATAACAATTAATGGTTAGGCATTACCCCTATTTAATGCATCCCACATTTGATGTCGTGACAGAAGCGTCTGTGCACGGCTGCTGGCGACCAAATCCCCGAACGTTTGTGGACATTCGAACATGGTACTGTACATCTATTTTTTCACGCCACCAAACATTAAATTGCACCCCCCATTTCACCAAAGATTATATTACACCCCACATTCGATGTTATCGTCACCAAATTAAAATTATCACCCACATCTGATGTCGTGACAGAAGCGTCTATGCACGCCCAGTTCATGCTCCCGCTGTCGAACGTAAGGGAGACGAAAGCGTTGGTTGTCGCGTCGGCCATCATCTTGACACCCTCGTCTGTCGTGTTTCCGGTAAACGTGATCACCAGCTGCTGAACCTCGTTCTCTCGGGTTGCTGATACTGTCAGAAGCTGGACAGTTATGAACGGGGTGAAATGAAATCAGCCAAGAAGAATTTCGTAAGAAGCTGGCCAACAATGAAAGTGCAACCGGACGAACAAATCCCATGGCCCATCAATCCCATGGCCTATCATTGGGTTATATAACAAATTAGTATTCTAAAACACTCACTAATCGCACTCTAACGATACTAGGTAGAACCTCAGTCGAAGAGCCCCACCCATCCAAACGTGTTTGACCGAAAAGTGCTGACGCCTGCTACGGCAGAGGTAATGCTGAATATTTTCTGAGAGCTCCTCACAGGAGGGGCTCTATTCTTCACCCAGGACTGACTTTGATAAAAAAGAGGTATGCTTAACCCGATGAACAATCTCAAGGTCTAGAAATACTGTAAAATACTCATGGGATTCTAACCCTATTTGGTAGTTACTCAGTTGAGGGGTCCTGTCAGTGATCAACCTTTTGGCCAGAAAGGGCCAACCCTATCGCGGCACGCGTCTGCTACCCCTATGTTAACACGCGTCTCAATCTAAAGCGGGAGTGGTTTTGTTCAGGGGTTTTCACGGATCGGTTCACTTCTCCCGGCTCGGGTTGGGTCAGGGTGACCCGACCCGACCCGACCTGACCCATGAGATTTGAAAATCTCCCGATCCGACTTGACCCGACCCGACCCGGCCCAACCCAACCCGTGAGATTTTGAACACCTCCTGGCCCGACCGGAATCAACCCGCGAGATTTTGAAGCCTTCCTGACCCAATCCGCGGGTCGGATCATCACCCGTGAAAAATCCTGGTTTTATTCACCTGGTTCTCGTATACCGTTTCCGCGACGTTTGTAAACGCGTACTGCCATTCGTCCACGTCATCGGCGTCCAGCTCAATCGTCTGAATTTCGTCAAAGTCTGCGGCGTACGTGGTTACCGTCTGCACGTGTGGTTGGACGCGGTCGGCCGATGTCACGATCATCTGGACTTCGTCCACCCCATCGACCTTATCGGCAAACATTGCGGGTGTAGCAAGGACGAATATATGCGGAGGACGGGCAATGCACGAAAACTTAATGAAGAAGCTCCAATTCAATAGACACGGTTGCGAAGTAGTCGTCCCACAACAGCCTGTGAACGATGCGATGGCAGGAGTTTACAATCGAAAACGTGCATAGGGTGGATGGCCGACCGAAAATATCACAGACTACGGAAAACCGCCGTCGAATACAAAACGTTTTTTTAACCATAAACTACTCGTGAGAGCCAAACGCACATTTGTTCCGGACAACAAGCAACAGCTCCGCCTAATAGTTTCCCTCAAACGCTTTTAGCCTCTTTGCACTTTCGCGTGATTAATTCTGAGGAGCGCACCTGGGTTCGGACGGTCTGCCGCTCATTGGTCACTTCCACGGTGGCAATGATCCATTGCTCCTCCTGGCCAACCGATGACGACACTGCGAAAGCCTGCACCTCTTGCACCAGGGGTACATCTTCCCACCCGCCCGCTTTACCAGTCCCATTGATGTGCGAGAACTCGTCGCTTACGTCCCACTCAAGCCGGAAGTTTGTGAGCGTTTCCCCGCCGTCCAGCAGAGGAACCCCTAGCAACGCTGCAACACTGGTGGCGCCGTTTGTTTCCGCTCCTAGCATTTCTGGAGCCGCGGGCACCTGATCGGCGGTTATCGCAGAGGTGGGGACGGTGGCAACTACCGCCCCGTAACCCTCGGTATTAAAAGCGGATACTCTCGTGTAGTAGGTTACCCCAGGTTCGAGCTCGGTTGCCTCCTCGCCTGTCATTAGGTCCCGGCCACCAATCAGGTGCGTGAGTGGTGCGGGCATAGTAACCACCGCCCTTCGAGACGGAGAGTCGAACTTCGCGCTCGTATCCCATTCTATCAGGTACTCCTCAATAGAGCTACCGCCGTCACCACCGTACACGACGAGATTCGTTGAAGGTGCTTCCCATGACACGAACAGTCCCACCCCGGAGGTAACCGCTAGCACCACTGATTGAGGTTCCCCCGGGGGCCTCATGGAGGGTTGTACACTTGTGGGATCGGGGAAGCCTGGTTCGCTCCAAGCAAACGAGTTATAGGCCTTCACACGCACGTAGCGTGGGAGCCACGACGATGCTGCAGGCACAATTATGTTGTAGAAATATGGGCCTTCCTCGTTGCCCACGGAGACGGTATGGAAGAACCCCGAGGTTGCAATGTTGGAGAAATCGGAAGCTGTGTCCCAGTCAACGCGGTACTGCGTGACAGAGTTTCCACCGTTTGATGATGGGGAGGACCACACGACTTTGATCATGGCGTTGCTCATAACAATTAGATGCACATCCTCAGGCGTTCCTGGAGCCTCCAATGGCCGGAGGCTTGCTGGGACAGTGCTTGCCGACGAACCGTAGCCTTCCGAGTTGGCCGCGCGCACGCGTACTGCGTATGCCTCGCCAAGCGTTAGGTCCTCTATGGTGTATTGCAGCACGGATGCATCAGAGATTTCCTCACTTCCATAGGTTTCGGGCAGGATCCCGTCTTGGCCAACTGAGATGGACACCGTAGCGCTGGGGCCGGTTAAACCAGTGCCATCGGCCTCCATAAGGCTGACGTCTCCCATCTCACTGACAAACGTTACGACCCAGTTGTGTCCGTAACCATTGAGGACCTTCGAGACTGTGACATCACCGACGTCAACCATATTTTCCAAGGCGCTTTCCACCGCTTCGGCAGACGCATCGTGCGCCACTGGTGGCGTATTCTCTCCGCCACACCGGAGTCGGAAATTCCCACTAATAGGCTGTAACCCGGGTGTTACTTCCGCGACATCGATAACCGGGTTTGTACCCGCCCAGCCGTCGGTGGCGGACGCTTCCATCAACGGGGCGTCGCCGTTGTAAGAGCTAAACGTTACCGTATACTCGTACCCGTATGCCCACTTTTCGACAATGACGCCCTCCGCGCCAAAATCTTCGGCGAAGGTGTCAGGCTCCAAGTAATCGTCTAGGGACCCGAACAAAAGGGTTTCCCCGTCGGAAGAAAATCCTCGAACACGCCCTCGATATCCGGCGAGGAACACAATGTCGTTCTCGACGAGTCCTGCTTGGGATGGGAGTATCGTAGATGCATTTCCTGCCGTCGCGTTACCGGCACCGACGAGGACATCAACCCGCAGACCTGCTACCGCCACCTTAGAATAGTCCTGGGTGACGTCAGAATCGCCAACTCCAGGAAGTCTCTCGAGCTTCTCCTTGACGGAATCGGTCCCGGTAGCGGGAGCATCCCAAGCAATGTTGCCGGTGGTCTGCCCATCAAACGATAGCGTGTAATAACCCCCGAGGTTATTTTCGTCCGCCTTTATGGATACAGTCTGGACCTCGCTTACCCCTTTCTTAGCTGACGTCGTGATCATTTGCACCTCGTTCTTACCGGGGTCCGCAGTTGCGTACCACTCGACCATGTAACCCGATACAGCAGCCCCTCCGTCTGACACAGGCCGAGACCACGTTGTGCTGATTGTGGATCCGCTGCCGATAGCGACGGCAGCATCGGTTGGGGGTTCGGGCTGCCCTTGCGGGAGACCCGCAGTAGCCGCGCTAAACTCCCCAAACCCTCGCGAATTGTGAGCTGCGACGCGACCATAATACTGAACCCCCGCGATAAGATTGGTGATGGTGTATTCCATTGGGTTGGTGCCGGAAACTAGTTCGAACACGCCGACGTCTGCTCCATTTCCGTCAAGATTGTCCGCGGACAAAACCGTGAAAAGGCCGAGGTTTCCTGCACCGGGAATAACTTCTCTGTTCAACCAAGAAAAACTCACGAACCAACTATAGAGCTTTAGGTCAGCGTTCACCGTAAAGCGCTTGACGTCGACACAGAAAATTGAATCAATGGCCTCGAGTTTGCCCTTGAAACTTTCTGCTGACTCATCGTACGCCACGGCGGCCATCTCCTTACCTTCGAACGCCAACGTAAACGTACCCGACACAACGCTCAAGGAGCTAACGGTTACGGCTTGTACTTCGTTCGTGTAGTCGCCCGGGTATATATCCGCGCTCCCTGCGATTTTTTCTCTGAAAGTTAGCGACGGGTCGTCGCCGAGGAGTAAACTTCCATCGCCCCTAAGCAAAGCAAGATCACCTCTCCAAGCCATAAACGTTACTGTCCACCGATAACCGTTGCGGTAGGGTGCACGCGTAACTCCGATGGGGTTGGCGGCTAGTTCTTGCACACCCGAAACTCCTAGAATCGCGGTCTCTAAGCTAGAAGCTGATGCGTCCCAGGGTAGGTCAGCCGTGGAGTGACCGCCCCAAGATACAGAGAAGGTTCCACCGCGAGTGACCGCGGAGTCTCCGGACCGGAAGTTAACCACAATCTCTTGCACTTCGTGGACAACTTGGAGATATTCGGTGCCGTACGCGGCGCTGCTTTCGGAGATCGGCTGCGAACGATCCCACTCGATTCGGTATGCGTCGACACTTTGCCCTCCGTCTTTCGCCGGGGGTCTCCATTTCACCCCTAGAGATGTTGAAGAGTATCGGCACCATCCAAGCGTCACGGACGTCGGAGCTCCAGGCAGCATGCCGGTCGACGGGGTTTCCATGATCGTGATCGCGGACGCGGGCCCATACCCTTCACTGCCGAAAGCGCGAGCACGGATGGAGTACTGGGTGCCCTCTTTAAGAGCCACCAAATTTGGAGATTGTGAGGCTACCGCTGCTCCCTGTCGCACAGTGTTGACGTACGCTGTGACACCAGCCAATGACGAGTCCACGGTAAGCTGTGGCAAGCCCGGGGATGAATGTACACCCCAGAAGCTGATAGTGTAGATGTACCCGTAAAACCATTCTGGCGACTCCCCGTCTCCCATCCTCTCCACCTCCACCCTAGAAATCGCGGATAAGCTTTCGAGAGCCTCCATTACTTTCGCGGCTGAGGCTCCCCAAGTGAGGTCGGGTGTAAGCCCATCCTCTGGCCACAAAGCCAAGGACCAAGTCGCGTTGTTTGCAGAATTGATGGTCGACCACCAAAGCTGGTTCGATCTCAGGGCGATTGTCTGAACTTCCGAAGGTGATCCCAAGGTTGCGGTATAAGGTGCGATTCCTCCCGGGCGTTGGACCTCTATCGAGGCCCCCAGCCCACGCCAGTCAGCCTGAGGTTCTACCTGGAACGTATCGAGGTTGAGATCGGTGTGCTTGAAGGCCATAATCCATTTCCTTCCGTTTCCAACGGTGTACGCCGTTGAACCATCATAGTTGGAAGAGAACAGCCCGGACATACGGTAGGAGCTGTTTTGCGTGAACCTTTCTTCGATTTCCAGTTCGTCTACGTCTCCATCGGCGTTTTCGATCCAGATTGTGTCCCCCACAGAAATTTCTCCCGAAACGTCGCGGGTAAACGCCACAACCATGGACGTCCCGAAGACGTTCAGCTCGGCATCCCCCGCCACAATGGTCGGCCCGACGAAATCTCGCGACAGCTCCAAACGATCATCTTCGTAGTCCGCGATCATGTAGGTTTCCCCGCCCACAACAACCGTGGAGTTCAGGGCGACGCCAAGCGCGTCGGCCCCGCCTTCACTGAGCTCAAGCGTTCGAGCCGATGTCTCGACATTCGGGTAGGAGTACAGCACGCTGACCTCAGAAAACAATACCGCACGACCCGGTAGGGGGGCACGGGAGATGGCCGCAGTGCCCACAATAGCCGACGAATTGATTTGATCAAACGAAAGAGCAGTGACGGTGTGGTTGAGGACCATAGTGGTAGCGTTAGAAGTCGAGCTGTATGAGAGAGATGTCACCTGGAAGTACTGATCGTCAACTGCCTCGAAAATCGCGTTATCCCCCGGCGCGAGAACTTTGGTTAAGTCGCCAGTGCTTTCCACCTCAGCACTGTTGTTGAAAAGCGTCACGTTGGCAATGTCCACCCCGCCGCTCCCCCCTGGAGCAATTGGAGTCAGAGTCGTCACCTTCCCGACCCCCATCATTGCTTGCAGGACTAAGTCGATTCGACCATCTGATGCGTCAAACGAAATTAGATCAGAGACCTCGCCACCGAGCATTATGCGGAAGTGTCCAGAGCTCCCTTCGGCGCTTGAAGCAGATGTTGTGATCACAATCGCTTCGTACACGCCAACCGCAGTGCTTGTCCCGGTAGCGAAACGGTCACAGAGCGCCAACTGTTCGGCGTCGCCATCGGATATGCCGAAGCTCACCAGCCATGCCCTCGAATACTCGTCCACGGTCGTTTTAACCACGTCGATAGGTACAGCCAAAGCATCAGAGAGAAGGGCACTCATCTCAGCAGCGGTGGAGGAAAGAGGAATCGTTTCCTCCTGCCCATCTGCTCGGCGAATTGAGAACGAACCCCCCAAATCTGAGGACGCCTCCGCAAGGATGACGTGATTGGTGGGGCTGCCCGAGGCGCACTGACGTGCTTGCTCCATCATGATTACTTGCGCAGAAGGCTCAGTGTCGCCATCAGAAGAAACGAAACTTTCACATTCGTATACGCCTCCCGCGGATCTACCGAAATACTCGGTGGGCACTCGGAGCTGAGGCCAGGCTCCGTTCTTCGAGTAGTAATCTCCCCAAAACCGGATTAGATAGTCGTAGCCAAGTCCGTCAGTTGCGACCATCTCTTCGTCGTCAACAGGGTAGTAGGTGCCGTTGTCGACAAAAATGCGACCGAAAACAGAGGCACCAGCCGCAACGTTGGGCAGTGCACTGAGGGCCGAGGCCAGCGCTTCAGGGGTAGCGTTGTAGGCAATGCAATCCGTCATGTGCTCACCGAGAGCTAACCGGTAGGACCCAGATGTTACTCGAGAATTCGGCGAACCGGAAGACCCAGAGGATAATACTAACCGTTGTACACTCGATGAAGGGCCTAAATTTGATGCAGTACAGCCTTCCTGAGCGTTCAGCTCTACGTAACCGTACACGTCGGGGTATGTCCCGGCTACGAGCTCCGTGACGTATCCCGAAATGGTACCTTCCCCTGAGACGGACCTTAGGTCTACGTGCTCCACGAAAAGACCGCTCGAGTCGTAAAATTGAAGGGCTAGTAGAGCGGCAGGTCCATCGACAAGAGTGCACGCAGACCCGGGCAATTCCGAAGCATATACCATTTCTTCCTCCACGCTCTCCACCAGCAGATAGCAAGCCAGGTCGTATTCCGATGCATTGGCGTGGTGAGAAGACAATGAAACCCGGTCCCCCTCCGCTAGCATCGCCGATAAGTCGGAAGTTACGTTGATCGCGATTTGTTGGCCAGTGGACGTGGTGCTAGTGCTGTTGGAAACCACCGACACACACGCTGTGCACGCGCGCCCAGCCTTAGGAAGCGGTCCGGTTGCTCCGGTAAATGTCACCGCCCATGCCGAACCGAACGAGGTAGAACCGTTCGATGATGATGAATCCGGCATTTCCGTAGATAATGTTACGTCCACGCTTGCCACGGTTACAAGACTTTCGAGAGCATGTTTAACCTCGTCAGCCGATGCGTCGTGTTGAAGGGCGTAGGTCGGTTGTCCCCCGAAGCGGAGACGGAAACGTCCCTCGGTGTCGTCTTCGATGTCAGAAGTAAGAGTCACAAGCTTTTCTTCGGTTAGCCCGAAGTCGTCCGCGGTCGTCCACTCGACCTGGCGCGTGGAGGGATGCGAATAAAACATACTGTTAGAAACACTCAAGAAGCAGACGATTAACCCTTTTCCACCTCCAAAAAGTATCCTTGTCTAATTCCAAGTGTTTTGTCCCCAGGACGAGAGTGCGGTCCTAAAAGGGTTACTAGGAGAGCGAGTGCGGGTATTCAATGATTAAAAGAGAGCTAACGTTTTGCTTTCTGGAAAGCGGTAGACAGATCGATTCCGTAGTGTGGGGGAAAAGTCACCCGAATGCGGACAATCTACACGTGGGTATGTAAGCGAACACTATTGGATGGAGTCATGGGTTTGATAAGTGATAGCCGCGAGGCGAAGGCGATACCCATTGTATGTTAACGAGATGCGTTGATGCGGTTAAGAAAATCCCTGAGATCCACAGCAAGCATCGCGAGTTGTGCGATCCATAGCATGTTATACCCATTGTATGCCAACGTCATGCGTTGATGGGGTCAAGAAAATCCCTGGGATCCAGAGCATGCATTGCGAGTTGTGCGATCCACAGTATGTTTCTTGAAATCATCAAAAGTTCGCGTATCAATAGATTGTTGAAGGTAAACCACTTCTATTTATTTATCAATGCGGATGCTTTCTGACTTGTCATGCGATATATTAATAGCCGATTAGTGGTATCGTGTGTTAATTATATCTACACCATACTACACTTGGATGGGTATTTTGTATTTTCAACTTTACTACATTCTTTCATACGATAATTTTCCGACAACATGTGCACTCGGAATCCGTTCGTTGCAGCTTGGACGGACATAAAATCAGAGCTCCTAAAAGGTATGTACATTTGGACTAATACAGCATTTTCTTCGTTGGATATTGTCATGCCCAACACAGATCACGTCTTTTCTCTTGCCTTGTATCCCAGAGCGTCGGTTCCAGGCGATTCAATGGGTGTTTCCAGTACCACTTCCAGCTGCGATGCCGACACAGCCGTAACGCCGGCAACAAGAGGAGGCGGTGGTGCCTTGCGAGTGACAATACCGAACGGTGCGATGCCTAGTCCAACGTTGTTGCTTCCCCGATATCCACCATCTCCAACGCCTGCGAGCGTAGTTGGCCCGTATCCCGCCGCATTTATAGCGGAGACACGCGTAACGTACGTTGTCCCAGGCTCTAAGCCGGAGATATCGAGGTCAAACGACGGGGAAATACCACGTCGCACTTCGGTTACGAAAAGCTTGGCGTTGGGTCCAACGATAGGTAGCGCGGTGGAGGAGTTGCCGTCGAGAAACATCGGCTCCAAATTCCCGATCTGAGTCTCGAAGGTGACTGTCCACGTGAAACCGTGGGAGAACCCTGCCGGAGACGCGCCGCGAACGACGGTGACATCTCCTACGGTAGGGAGTTGCTCCAGAAGAACCTGTGACAGTTGGCAAGGAAGACACGGTTCAAGAAGGGAACGTGTTTAATCCTTTCAGAACCGCGCCCACTTGTTTGGGGACAGCCAACTTCGATATGGTTTTTGCATAGCGAAAATGGTTAAGCAACGACTAGATGCCCGGAAACAATTATTACGGGAGACCATAGTAATCAGGACCAAACACGATTAGTAAAAACAGTGGGATATATAGGTTTTTGTGTATATCGTGGGTCCTGATTACTATGGTCCTCCGTAATAGTTTGTCCCCCAAAACGGTAAAGGTGCACCATTTTGTTCCTGAGGCTCCTCACTTGAGGACCTTCATACCTCACCCAAAAACTTATTTTGAGCAAACTGAAAGCGTGCCCCGATGACCGAACCCATGGCCTAGGTATAAAAAATGTTCATAATGCAAAACAAGAATGACATTCCAACGATTTTCGGTTAAGGAGCCCCGTCATTCAGAAACAAAATTGCCCAAAAATACTACCTCTACCGTGGTACTCGTTAAGGGGCAGGCCTTGTAGGCAGTGAATGCCATATTTTACTACGTACACGTTCTACGTACACGTTCCGCATACGTAATCGTTTTTATCGGGCTTCCAGTGTTGCTAGAGACGGTTAGCAGCCGATTTTTCGAAGGTAGATTGATTTGGGCGACAATTTTCAACCACGTGGGGGTACTCTGAAAATGGGTTGTACACATGGAATAGGGACTCAAAAACCGAAGTATTTACTTAGCCATGGCTGGATAGCGACTTTCGTCGCGCGTACTGTAGGGAGCCGGCGGGTCGTGAGGGCGTCTACCTAGCCTTTATGAAAACGGGTTTCTACTCTGAAATACACTACCGCGCTCCCCTAAGAAAGAGCTCGACGAGCAACTTAGCTTAAAAATTACGGGGAAATATGAAATTCGACAGCTGATACGATAGAGATGCACCAGGTTTTTTCTGAGGCTCCTCACTTGAGGAGCTCTGAACCTCACCCAAAAAAATGACTTTGGATAATATGAAAGTGCAACCCAATGAACAACCCATGGCCTACGTATACAAAAACTTGAGATTGAAAAAATAAAAGGGATTTTCCGACGATTTTGGGTTATGGAGCCCTGCCATTCAGAAATAAAAACGCCAAAAAATGCTACATCTATCGTATCACGCGTCATATACTGAAGATAGTGTGGAACACACCCTTTCTCAATATAAAAATCTAGCCTAAAACCAATATATCGGTTCTTATCAGAGGGGCGGTACTGTACCTCCAAATCCTTGGCTGAAATATCCCATGCGGCGGTAAAACCTCCTGAACCATCGTAATCCACCATAAACGTCCCGTCGAGAGCATCGCTGGTCGCTCCAAGTTGGATCATCTGTACCTCAGATACTCCCGATTCGGTGACGGCGTCTCTGGCAAGTGAGCTGAAACTGCCCTTGACACCGGCTTCTTCTTCTTCGCTGGAAATGATACCGTTGAGGAGCGACACAGGCGAACTCGGAATTGACACAACACAGCCTGTGTTCCAGAATAAAGCGCTTCCGGTTGGTGGGACTAAGGAGTCTCGTGCTGGAGCATCCGGACCTAGGACGGCCTTGGCATACGGCTCTTCCATCCCGTCGGCTGTGAAAGTCCAGAGTCCTTCGCCATCATCCATCGACAGATCATACTCAATGTATGATGGGCGGTCGACAAGCTTATAGCGCGAGCGGCCGTCGATTACTTCGCCCGTAGCTGCATAGACGCCGTTTCCTGCATCATCGCAATCGGTTACTTGTAACACCTTGCCCGTTGCTGAAGCAACCTGAAGGGTGTACGCCGCGGAAAGCGGACCGTTGAAGGACGTGAGCGTTACGGACCACGTGAACCCGAAATCTTCGCCCGGTCCTTGTCGGGAAACTTCTGCAGACCCAACGCTTGGCAGGGATTCTATCGCGTCCCGAACCTCCTCCGCGGAAGCATCGAAAGGGACTAAAGCGTAAGGGCTGGCGTAAGCGCTTGCCCTGACCGCCGATGTGCCTTCATACCCGTCTTCCAGTGTTACACTCGTATCGCTAACGGCAGCTACCAAATTGTGGATGTACTCCCCCGAGGTCGGGTCGCGGATGACAATGCTGTCTCCAGCCACCAAGTAAGGGGTCAAATCCCAGTCGCTGAGCACTTGTGTGCTCCCGATCTCGACGTGGACGCTACCCAGCATGTTGGCGGCGCCGTACGTGAACACGTTTTTTGCGCCGTAAGGGTGGGGAGATTCCACCGAAAAGCTGCACGGGTATTCGCTGATACTGTTGTCCCATGTGACGGTGTCCTCGCAAGCGAAGTCACCCGCAATTTCGAGTTCGACTCCTCCTACGCTCACCAGGTCACCCTCGTTGACATAGTGGCTGAGGTCAGACGAGCATTGTATTGTCGTCGACCCAGCCTCCACCGTTGCGTATACTGATGTTTCGTTCCCCTCGCCTAAACGAAGACCAACCTCACCGCGATACCCAAAGGACAATGCAAAGTATCCGGATATTGTTGTGTTTCCGCTAGCGATAGTCGACACGGTAACGACTGGACTGACAGCACCTGCAACCCCGTCCGTGACTGTGTAGATGTCAATATACGCCCCCGCGTCGAAGGTTGTGCAAGTTGCAAATTCCATGAGGTCTTGGTCTCCATTAGACAGATGCGGTCCCGTAAACGAGACAAGAAGCGGCTCTGACGCATAGTCTGATGTCGTCCCGTTCGAGGTAGAGTTTATGTCTGGTAGCAGAGATTCCACACCGACCCCGTCCACCGTCGCTAGAGTGTCAAGAGCAAGTTCTACGTCCCGCGCCGAAGCGTTCCATTGTAGACACCACGTGGTAGCGTTCCCGACCGTCAAGGTGTAAGACCCTTGAGTGGGGTAAGTCACGCCCACACCATTTGCGTCCGCCGCAAACACCACGGATACCACCTGAGTTTCGTGAACCCTCTTGGCCATTTCCACCCTGAATCCTTCGAGTGGTAGCCCTTCCACACCATCCACATCGACGCCAACAGGAAGACCGAAAGTAACGTGCACGTCACTCGATTCCTTTCCTTGTGCGACGGTAACATTGCGAGTGATTTTCGGCACTGCGTTCGGCGAGAAGGTGCTGGGTGTGCCCGGGTAACCTATGAACGACCATGGAGACCTTGCGGCAGCGGTGACCGCGGCAACACGGGCCCGGTACGACCCTCCGGGGGTGAGTCCTGTAACCTCATACCCGAACTCTCGCAGCGCAGTTTCCCCGGCCCCTTCTGCCTCCGAAGCAGAAACTAATTCTGATTTCAGCGGGAGCAAGTTGCCTGCCTGGCATGCAGTTGCTTCCCCATCCGTACCGTCTTTCATGGTTACCACATTGTACTCAACGCTATCAGACCCCGTACCGCACGACACTACCTCCATTTCTGGGAAGTCGGGTAATCCGCTGTCCGTGGCGTTGTGCACGAACGTGACGGAGTAGGTGTAACCGTAGCCCCACGCTGCGGTGGCATCTCCGCCACGTGTGACGACGATGTTGCCGAGGGCACCACCAGACGAGCGGAGCCCATCTTGCAAGCGGAACACGGTGGTGTTCCAATCCAGACAGGTCAGGTATTGGTCCTCGCCTATGGAGAGGTTAAACGTCTCTCCGGAGTGGAAAGTGGTTTCCGCCGACATTGTTAGTGTTTGCACCTCCGGACCATCCCCACAGGCGGAATCAAACCCGCTAGAAGTATCGATATCGACGATATACTCCGTGATCTCATCACCACCATCCGAGGCAGGAGCGTCCCAGTACACCCACGTTGATCGTGCAGTCTCGACTTCCACAACGACGTTCTCGGGCAGACTTGGAGCGCGGATGTGCGCCGAGACCATCTCGCTTGAGTCGTGCATGGCGGTTGTGTAGTCACTGTACCCGATGCGGTTGTACGCGGAGATTCGCACAGTCCAAGGTGTTGCCGATGCGATATCGCTGATGGTGTGAACAAACGCCTTTCTCCCGACAATAAACTGAGCTCCGCCTCTGACCACCTCCTCGAAGGCGTCATTCAAGCTCGAGGTCAAAGCCGGTAAGTCACCAGCGTCATTTTCGAAGGTTATGTAGACATATGGAGTCGCTGCTGTCGGATCACAAGCACCGATCACTGTTACATCGCCGATGTTGTAGAGTTCTTCCAAGGCTGTCTCAATTTCGGTGGCGTTGGCGAGACTCGACAAAGGTCCCGTGGTCTCTCCCATAAATGTGATGTTGAAGTCCGTGGTCGGTTGGCACAGAAGCCGCTGAGTTTCTTTCTTCGTCTCAAGGCCAACGCTGGTGCGGTCGGGGTCACTCCAACACCCGGAGCGAGTGGCGTCCCCGCAAACTAGGAGGTTTTGTCCGTCAACGTGGAGCTTGTGAGACCCGAGCGTCTGCAAGGCCGATGTGGTCGATGTCTGACCGTCGCCAGCTCCCCCGTTTTCTGCGTGGGCTGTGACGGTAATCAGCCACGTATATCCACCGTTTGAAGGTCCCAGAGTTCGTACCACGGCTACATTTCCAATGGTGCAGAGCGATTCAAGGGCACTCTTAACAACCGCTGCGGACGCGTCGAAGGGGATAGAACCCGTCGTCTGCCCGTTATATTCTAGGAAGAAAGACCCAGAAATGTACAGGCCGTCGTCAACGGACACTCGTACTGCTTGTACGTCAGCGATAGACTCCTGTCCCGTCGCGTCTACCACCGCAGAACCTTGAGGGTTTCCGTCGGAGCCTGAGTCGAACGTCTCCTGAGTGTCCCACTCTAGAACGTACTCGGATATTGGTTCACCGCCGTCAGAAAAAGGTGCCTCCCACTGGACCAATAACTCGGTGTCCGATACGGGTTGGACAGTTGTGTATGTTGGGGGTGTTGGAGTCTGAGCGGCGGGCTGGAGTGATGTAGGTGAGGAGATCCGGACCGTACCCACCCCCACCTCGTTGATAGCCGCCGCTCGAACGTAGTAGGGGACCCCCGACTTAGGGGTCGCGAGATTCTCGCGTAGGATTGGCACAATCGTGGCTGTGGGGGTGACGTAGTCAGCGATGTTATCGAGAAGAAGTGCGTTTGAACGCATTGCCCGAAGTAACCGATGGTTGTCTCCGCTGGCGAAGGTCACGAGCCACTCGTACCCATTCTTGCGCACGCTTCGGGAGACGTCCACCGTGCAAGCGCCGCTCAGGCCTTCGATTGCGGCTTTTACGTCGGCCGAAGTGGCATCGTAGGTCAGGTCGGGGGTATTTTGGACCTTGTACAATGGAACGAAGGAATCTACCAGGGTTTCCGTCTCCTGCCCTCCCGTCGCGTTGTATATGGCCCTGCATCCGTTGTCGCCGAAGTCGACTACCTGTAGTTGGGGGACGTCACCGGCTACGGCTGTTCCGACAAAGTATATCGTGTACCGATACATTGCGAAGTCATCCACGGATGTGTTTGTCGTTCGCTCCACGATAACGTTGTCCACTCTGCCAAACGCCTCCATTTCAGCTTCAACCTGCAAGTGGTGGAGAGGCAGCAAAAATAAACGATGGGTGTAAGAAAAAACGAACGTACACAGCCTTCTCAGTAGCGTGCCCGCGTACACTACCCAAGTATTGAAGAAAACGGTTCGTGCGTATGATAGCAACAAGATTTTAAGTTGCATCTGAAAAGGCGGCCTCTCGTATACAGATGTCTATCTGATACTAGCACCCGCAGCGAACACTACCCACACTTATTTTATGAAGAGCGTCCATACCTGCAAAGCAGAGGAATGGAAGGAAAGGCAGCCAGCGTCGCCCCCCGTCTCCGACGAAGCGGATGTTTCTTCGCCGAATTTAAGTCTAAACCCGAATCCGTCTGTTTCGTTGGCCGTCGCGGCAGAAAGGTTGAGCCAAGTGCTGAAAGCCTGAATCTCGTACGTGGCAGAGATGATGTCTCCCTCCATGACAGATACCCTTTCCTGTGGGTCGTCGCTAGAGCACAAGGGCAGAGACGTAGAGTTGAAGTCGAGACTAGACGTACCGTCCGACTCGCAGACGGTGAACACTCGACCCACTTCCGGGTGACCGATGCGGAGATAATCTCCACGCGCCAAAGTCGTGGTGAGGTCATTAACACTGAGGTTCGTGTCTGGTCCATCGTATGTTCTCAAACTCGTGTCCCCGATCGCCAACCGGAAAGCAGATCCTATCGCCGTGTCGAGCAGGTATGCGGGCGCTCGGGTGAGCGTATCGTCGTACTTTGTCGACGCGCCCTCGAAATATTCCGGCAAGTTCGGGTCGCTCACGGAGCACAGGGCGACTGCGTCAGTCCCGTAGAGTGTTTCTTCGTCGAGACACACTCGGAATTCTTGCCCCCCCACTCTCACAAATCCTCCCCGTGGAACCGCCTTGTTCAAGGAAGCGCCACCAAACCCAGCAGTGACATTGGGCGTTGTTCGATTGAGGGTATTTGTTCCTTCAGCGATATAAACAAAAGTGGGGAGTCCATCACTATCCTCATCTCCAAGACGCGCGCTGAACGCTCCCCTGAAATCGAACAGGGATAATGAAAATGCTGCATCTGAGGTCCATCCCCGTTGCCAAGCGTCGACTCGGACTGCTTGGATGTGGTAGTCAGGCGCTAGAGTTGTGTTCTGTGCGCCGGAAAATTGGGAATTTGTGCCCCATTCAATGTGGTAGTTTTCAACTTCAGCACCGTTGTCATCAGAATCCTGCTCAATCTCAACCATCAAGGTGGTTGCGTCCACTCGCGAAGTCGTCACGCCGCCAGGCACCCCCGGCGCACCCTTAGGGGTGACCGGGTTGTTTGTGGCTTCGCCGGGTTCCCCGTATCCCACGCCGTCAGCTTTCGCGGAAACCCGCAGGTAATATTCCGTACCGGTTTCGAGATTCGATACCAGATGGCTCCACGGGATACTCAGCGATACCGTGGTGTTCCCGTAGGATGTGTTACCGGAAGAAGACGAGGATGAGGATTGGTCGGTCGAGGTTTCGTTGGAGTCTTCAGATGTGACACCCATCGCATCCACTTCGAAATTCTGGTAGTCCAACGGTTCCACTCCCACAATATATTCGTCCACCTGCGATACGGGAGATGGCACGGTTGCAGGGTGTTTATATTGGGTCCCATTGAAGGATTGTCCCTTTTAGAGGGTATTTGTATCGACCAAAAACACGAGAAGAGCGATGTTATCAACCGTCTAGGAAGAGCGTGCAGCAGTACGAGTATCGCCAGCTGTGCGTGTGTCGTATAGAGCTCTTAGCGTTGTGGTCCAGACATCCCCTCTACCGACGTCAAGTGTTTATTTCATCACCGCTATTCCGTCATTTCTTCCGCGACTGGTACATGGTTTACGCTGTCATTACCAACGTGCGGAAAAAAACGGACGCGTGCTACGGTGGTGATGCGACTATTTTTTTCTGAGGTTTCTTCCTTGAGGAGCTCTTTACCTCACCCAAATCCAGATTTTGGTAGAGATCAAAGAGCAACCCAAAGGACAATCCCATAGCCTAGGTATACAACGCATACTTTCCAAAAAATCGCGTTTGGTACTCAACGATATTGGGTAAGTTGGAGAGTTCCGCCAGTCAGTTGTTTTGGCGAAAAAATGCTACCCCTGTCGCAGCTCGTGTCTTGTGGTCATATACACACATGGGTTCGGCTTACCTCAAGCCTGAAGTATGAACTTGTGCTCGAGTTGCCGAGCATTCGGCCATTGACGTGGAATGCTGGCTGATCACCCGCGTTTGTCGTGCCGCCGACCACGGTTGGTGTGTCGAATGTAACGCTCCACACGTATCCGTTTGTCTCAGCAACGTTGGCTGTGCGGGACACAGTTACCTGGCGTTTCGCGGCGATTTGTTACGGCGACGGCCAGGTGTGGTGTGAACAATAACATCTGAACATTATTGGTATCATGAAAGACGACTCACCTTATCGTAAGCCTCGGGGAGCGTGATATGGTCTGAATAGCCCGATTCCACGCGGTTAAAACGTATATATTCGTGGGGTGCCGGTCCAGTGAGGAACATAATATGGCCATCGAGACACTCAAAAGCAGTACGAGATCGAAAGATGATCAAGCGCAAACTAATCGGAGGGAATCAAACATCGAACAACGATGGTGCAGGTGTACGAAGAGGTTGCCCCGGATGTGAGACCGATTGCGCTTAACGGTTTCAACGTAATTCAGGGACACCCATACAGGACATCCAGTACCTGCCCGAGCGAAGGCAGTGTCTCCAGCAGCTCCTCCACATCGGCAGCGGAGGCGTCGCAAGAAATTTCCGGCGTAGTACTCGCATGCAACAGCGTTATCCCCGCTGCTGTGTTTCCCTCGAATCCGTCATCGAGGTCGTACAGCCCCGCTCGGACTGGAACACCCGAGGTCGTAATCTGGGTTTTGATTGAATTGACGGGGGGCGGCTCGATTTAAGACATGGCACGGCAATGGCAATGCACTTTCCATCCAGAGATGAAGTTAATACTGGTATAGGTTTGCGATCAAAATACCGTATCGTTGTCCAGAGCTTGCGGTCTAGGGCGCGATTGGATTGACGGGGGGGCTCTCGGATTTCGACGTGGTACGGCAATGGCTATGCACTCTCCGTCAAGAGATGAAGTTTGACACTCGTACAAGAATTTGCGTGTGCTCAGCAACGTGCAGAAGTTATAATCTGGGGTACGAATGAGTTGACGGGGGGGGGGTCGGGTTAGTGCAAGGCACGACAATGGCTATTCACTCTCCGTCAAGAAATGTACTCTCTCTCCGTCAAGAGATGAAGTTGTCACTCATACGGGAATGTTTTGCTCAGCACGGTGCAGAGGTTGTAAGGTGGTGCATAACCAAATGGGGGGCGGCCTCGGCAAACGGGATGATACGCAAGTGGCAATGCACTCTCCATCAAGATATGAAGTTGTCTCTCACTAAGGAATTTGCTTTTGCTCAGCAACGTGCAGAGGCTGTAATCTGGGGTCCGATTGAATGGAGGAGGGGAGCTCGGTTTAAGACATGTCACGACAATGGCAATGCACTCTCCACCAAGAGGTAGGGTTATCCCTCATACAGGAGTTCATTTTCCCCAAGATCGCTCTATGATTGCAACAAAAGTACCGTATGGTTGCCCGGAAGGCTTCAACCACCGCCTCAAAGATACAGAGCGAACATTGTTGCTCGACATGGTTAGCTTTTTACGAAAGAAGCTATCGATCTACGATTGCTATTAATACCTGGTACACCATATGATTGCCCAGGAGAACTGTGACTTGGTTGGTTTTCAGCTAAGAACAGCTAAAGCTAAAATAAAATATTACCGTTTTCGCCTACCACCTCCAAGATTCAGGAGCGAACACGTATGTACACATACGCATCGTTGTTTTGATTGATCGATGCTGCAAATATCAGGGACGTGAGGTACGGCTAACGGTAACACAAAAGTAACTGTAGTTTACGGCGGGAAACACAGTTTTCCTTGCGGTATCATAAACTGGCGTAGCGTCCCCGGTACGGAACGCCGGGGAAGGTGGGGGGATTGGGGGAGGTTGGGGGCGTGGGAGAGGTGGGGGGGAAGAGGGTGGGCAAGGTGGGGGAGGGGGAGGAGGACGAGGTGGGAGACGGGGTTGGTGACGAGAGCAACTCCTTCGCACAGCAGCGCAAATGTCGACCCACCTTCGCCAGATATAGATGCGTCGCGTTGAAAGGCCGGAAAGCGTGAACGGCGTATTCCCACCCACCAGCAGATACTCGATCACCCCGTTTGATGTACGGCGTTAGGTCTTGGGATGTCACGATGTAGTCCTCGCCATTGACAACGTCGACGGTTCCGGGCAAGGGATAGTCGACGTCTCCGAAGGCGAGGGTGAAACTCCCGTCTGCCCCCCCCGCAGTGGTAATAGTCTGTACCTCCGCCTGAAGACACAAATAGTTGTTTTGCCGAACGGGCATGTTAATGGTGAAAATGTTGAAGCTGAAAACAAATGAAACAGAAAAAGAAAAGGAAACACGAAAAGCAGACATCACATGGCCTAGAAATGGCTTGACGAGAAGCGAACCAAAACGCAGCGCTGAACCGGTGGTGGTTTTGGCCACACATTTTGCAGACCCTTATAGCGATGTCTATATATCCCCCCTTTCAGGGTCAAAAAAATTATGTCATAAGCAAACCATTCTGCCGTGACCACCGAGAATCAAAAGACAATTGTAGCGGGACAACTGGACGACTTAGTTAACTCTTTTTAACATTTTCAATATGAGCCCTTGCCTGTCCGAAAGTCGACCCGCTCGAGCTAACAGTAGGCGACGAGGTGTACACCTCAATGCGGTATGAAGCTACCGCGCTGCCGCCCGACGAAGAAGGAACGCCTGACCAAGTTACCATGAGAGCATTAGGCCCAGCAGCAGCTGCATCGACGATACGTGGCGCCTGGTGGGGGGCGTGACCATGGGAAACATATATTCGGGTCAATTTTCAGCAGAAGGTGGCATGTATTTACCGTGAGAACATGAGGGGTTGAATGGCTACGACACACAAATTAGAAGAGGAGATACGATTAATTTTCAGGCGAAAGGTGTTTTTGTTTTCTCTGAGAACAAGAGGAATTGATCGGATGGCTTCCACCAAGTTGGTGCGCGTGAACAGCGTTAAATATGTAAAGTCCGAGTCAAAAAGGGTGCCAGTGAAGAACACCGAGCTCCTGTCAACATTCTGCATCAAGCATGGGGCGATTGGGTATCGCATATACGTTCTGAGTTTCAGTTGCGAGTCTCGAAACGTAACAGGAGTATGTTGTATGGGTCTGATACGCACGTACCATTACTTGTTATTCCACCTTTATGTTTATGCTGATGCACGACTTGCTTTAGCTGATATGTGTGGATCACTTTGTTGTGTTTCACGTTTTACTGACGTATTATCCCACTCCAGAATGACTGGAGCCTGTCCTGTGACCGCGGACTTGATTGTGGCGATGATGAGTTCACGTTAAAACAACGACAACCACAGCAACAAAAACAACAACAACAGCAACAACAACAACAACAACAACAACAACAACAACAACAACAACAACAACAACAAAAACAACATACCTCTGGCGCGCTTCTCGGGATCATGGACACCGGCGTCGTAAGCGAGGCCTCTCCCCATCCCACCATCTGGTTTCTTGCGAAAATTCGAGTGAAGTACAGGCTTCCTGCGTCGAGTTCTGTGATCTCGTACTCGCCCCCGTATATTTCCAGCTGGTAGCGAACAGTAACAGGGCATGTTGGGATAGGAGAGCGTTCAGCCAATTTAGTCGCCAAACGTAGGGGCAGCTCGAGAGTCTCGTTCGTACGAAGCCTCCATCTCATATACAATCAATTTATTACCGTAGCTACGCTTGACAATGCCTACAAGACAATGGACAACCCCATGGCCTAAGTACGTAACGATTAATATTGCAAAACACAAACGTTGCTCCAACGAGTTTTGGGTACTTCCTCGTCAAAGGAGCCCCGTCACTTCGACACTTACAAATGTTTGACCCAAAAATGCCTTATCCTAGCATGCCTTTCTAGCGTCAATGCAGTGCGATACCTTCGCTGGGCCACTGAAATCTGCCAGTGCGTTGTGCCCCGCATCCTCAACGGCTATCTCGAAGCTGTCCACTCGAGACGTGTCAGCCACGGTGAAGACGTACTGCTCGCCGACCTGGCAGAATACGCAACGTCATTCAGGGAAGGCAATTTCAGGTCATCGATTGGATAATATAATTCTGCTAGTGAGAGGGCGCAAACCAATGTGCAACGCTATCGCGATGATGCCTTGCACTGGCGGCGCGAATGCCCAAGAGGGAACGCTACGCTGAGAAAGCGCTGTTCGCAGAGCACTGCGCCAAGCGAAGGTTAGCAGGGTAAGCATCTGGAGGCGGCATCCGTTCTACGAAATCTTACGGCACTCGGTGAGGAGTGGCAAAGTGATTCGAAGGGCCGTCATAGAGATCTCTGTGCACGACAACAGCACCGCCTTCTTTACCAGGGTTCGATTCCCTCACAGTGGGGTACTCGATTTAAGAGCGTCCAAAATAAGAGAACCGAAGTTAAGACCGGTCAAATCGACTTGTCACGTCTCGTTACGCCTTTACTAAAAGGCGTTTAACACCCAATCTAAGAAACGAGCGGCATGGATATAAGAGCGGTAACACTGGCCTGTGCTGAGGGGCTCTTAAAATCGGATACCCCACTGTACCAGGATCCGATTCGGGTTCGAGCTTTCGATTAGGGTCTCTTAAATCGGGTACCCCACTCTATCAAAATTCGGATCCCTTACCAGGATTCGATTCCCGGCGTTAAGGCGCCCGAAGAAATCCGCTGTACCGTTGACCGATATCGTCAAATTGTCCAGGAAAAAATTGTTGACACAACCGGAGCAAAGAGTTTGCGTAGCGTCGACGGAGGCTTGTCCGCTCGGCCCTCCGTCTTCGCCTGATGTGAAGTCAGGGCTTTCATCCCATTCCACCTGAGCCAAAAATGACGCGGGCACACAATTGCTAAGAACGGCACATTTGCCAAATATGATCATTGTTTGCCAAAAAAACGTTTTGACAAAAAACGAGGGTTCGACCTCGGGTACAGAAGGTATATATATACTCGTACCAGGTACCAGACATACATGAACAAGTACGTAGGGAAAACGAGCAATGTCGAGCGAGCAGGAAGATGTATATGAGCCAACAGCGGCAACATCCAACTCTTGATTCCATAACTTAAAAAATAATACCTGGAAGGCTGTTATCCGATCGCCACCGTCGAAAGGAGCTGCACCGTACGTGATGCGGAGGCTTGTTGGTCCCGAGCGAGCGAGAGACGGTGTGCCTCCCGCATGGTAGTACGACACCGGAGGGTCTGGTGCCTGAATTTTAGGTGCAGGCATGACCACGGGAGGGCATTAAAGCATATGGTTAGTGAGGTGCATCTACCATAGTTTCGCAACCCTACGTTTTTAGTATGACATTCGAGCACACTAAAGGTGTGCCTCCCGTATGATAGTACGATACCGGAGGGCCTGGTGCCTGAATGCTCGGTTCAGGCAAGACCTCGGGAGGGCAATGAAACACGTGCTTGGTGAGGTGCACGTAGTGTAGTTCCGCAAGCCCACACATTTTAGACGGCGCAATAAAGCTGCAATTCCCGCAGTAATCTTGGAACCAAAAGGCGGGGACGCAAGAAGTATGTCCCCGGGATTGGAGAAAGCCTCATGGTTGTAGACATAAAATACAGCAAATTATATCTCTGCAGCCGAAACAGATGGTTTGACAGCTGTAGGCACCGAATATTTTACCTGATATGGGACCTGCATCCCCCCTTCCGCAGTTGCTCCTGATCCCGAGGGATCGGCAGGCCGCCGGGCGCCGTAACCGAGACTGTTAGATGCTGAAACACGCGCAAAGTACACCTAAAGCGAAGTTGGACGCAGAAAAGGAGGGCAGCGGGGGGATATGGTTAAGTTGCATTGTAGGACGTTTTCACATTGGTAAGAGAAGGTACAGGTTCTCGCGTCATCTCCGTACACAGTACCTGGTACACGGAAAAACGTTCATGGCGACAAAAAAATATCGGATGCGATTGCCTCTGCTGCGCGGGTCTGAAGACGTGGGGAACGGACAGAGACGTGGTACGCTGACGCGCTTGAACGTATTCCCTTTTCAATCACGCTTAGCTTCGCAGTACGCGAGCGGGACTTGACGCAGGCAAAACATGCTTTGACTCACATTCCCAGGCGTAAGGCCTGTAACGTTGTGCTCGAACTGTCCATCATCCGAAGAATCGACCTCTGACACGTACCGATACTGGTGCTATTACCGCGGGTTCCAGTTGTGCCAAGCGCTTTCACCGGCACTATACCGGAAATATGCGCTATTCAACCGGCACTATAGGGGGAACCCCACTGTATGTGACTGGGATGAGAAACGCCTGACGCGCTCACGCAAGAAAAACATGTTTTGCACTCACGGTTCAAGTTAAAAACGTGAATTCACTCACAGTTCAAAACAAAAACGTGTTTTTCACTCATATTTCAACAGAAAAACGTGTTTTCACTCACATACGTGTTTTCGCTAACAAAAACGTGCTTTTCACTCACATTCCCAGGCGTAAGGTCTGTAACGGTGTGCTCGAACTGTCCATCATCGGAAGAATCGACCTCTGACATGTGAGTGCCGTAGGCCGTACCGTTGGGCACACTTCCCGCGCTGTGGGTGATGTATACGGAGGCGTTCCCGCCGTTCGAACAGGACAAGTCGCTCGTGTCGTAAACCTGAGGAAGCGGGCGCAGGCAATAGGTAGTTAGTATGCTTTCAAACGTTATTCTAGGGGTAATAACAAACGCATAAATCAGTTAATTAATTATTCTGGGACCGTTGATTTAGGGGGGGGGGGCGTACTCGTTTGTTGCTTGCCTTACTCATTTGACCATTGACCCCGCATCCCTTTCGCGACGGAGGGGGGGGTGGTTTATTAACTAGTGTATTGATTTTGTTTTCCGTGTTCGGGAGGCGATTTAGCGGTAGTAGTAACGTGGTAATCACAATACACGTGTCAACAATACGAATAGTGCGTCACAGCAGTATAGTTGTGGTGGTGCATCACAACACCTATATAAGCAATACGAGCACATCACAACACGTTTGCACGCCGAGACAGAGTCGAAAATTCTACGTATGGTGTACTGAACTCCAGGCTGGCACCCAGAACGGCGACGAGACAGTACAAAACGACCCATTGAAGACGTTGTAAATCGTATCGTAGATGCAAACGCCCATCACTCAATGCAAGCTGGCATTAAAAAAGGTGACGAGGCATTAAAAAAACGACATGTTTAGGGCCTGGTAGGGTCGTAGATATAACTGCCCATGACGAAAAACCAAATACCGAGGTATGCATGCGATGCTTGGGGTGGGGTGTTTGTTGGGAAGCGGGTATTTACGGGTAGTCAACTCTTCAGACAGTTGTTTAGATCGTCGCTAGCGTTAGGCTCATGCGTACCTCAAGAGAAGGGAATGCTCCAACCGCGGATGTGAACATGATTTCCCACACAGATGTGTTGGCGTTGCTTCCGCTACCGGTGGTTGTGTTAGCAGTTTCTTCCACGGAGACCGTCCCGATATTAGGCATGTTCTCCAGGCCGGTGAGGAAATCCCAGGCGGAGGCGTTGGCGTCGAATTCCGCGGAGACGTACGTACCCTATCGGAAAACAAATACACGAGTGAGCTGTCAGAAAACGTGCCCTGTCGCAGAGTAAATTTCCTGAGTGAGCTTTGTCAGGAGCATTGCACGTGTATTTCACACTACCGTATTAAATGCAGGAGGGCGTTGTCAAGAACAGTGCATGCATACTTCACTTTACAAATTACAGGCAATTACCCTATAACACGCAAGATAACACCCCCCTCTTCCCCCCTTGTGGTGAAAATATCTGTGAAACTCGTCCAAAGGGACGGATTCTCTTGCGTGTTACCATGGTATTCGGTGACCGAAGTGGGAGAAAGTCAAACATTCGCTAAGTATCTGGGGAAGATTGTCAGTCCAGCGACCAGTCACCCTCTATACTGTAGACACGCTTCGGCGTCGGAATAAACTGAGCTATAAACTCGTTTGGGCTGTGACCGGTGTTACTTACCGGGCTACTTGCGGGGTGGCAAATTATGTTTTCAGTAGTCTTCAAGAGTTTCCCCCCCCTTTTCAACTTGCGACACCCCCGGGATTTCGAGCCAACCACATCTCGAAGGGGAAGCTTGTATTTTATATTTTAAAAAAACACGTCATTTATGGGCTCGAGGATCACCTGCACCGCTGCGTAGTCACTGCCGGTTGTGTCTAGCGACAACCTGAAGGTACCGTTGGCGGTACCGTCATTTCCGGAACAGGACACGTACACCTCCGAGGTAGTCATCTCGAAGTCGCCGAAGCTCGAAGACGACCACTCCACCATGTAGGTCTGGACGGGGCGGGATGGGAAGCGCGAGAAAATGCAGCACTTGTGTGAAAAACGGTAGTTGGCTTCATCCTTAGCCCCGTTGAGACTTGAGAGGAAAAAATGACGAAATGCATACAGTACCGGCTCTCTGATAAGAAACCGGGATAAAAAAAATAGGGGTGGGCGCGTGAGTAAGAAAAGGCTCAAATGCCTGGCTTGGTTGAGCAATCCAGCGACTATCTCATGTTTGCTCACGTTATCAGCAAGAGCCCCAACTCGCTCGCGTTCGGCGTGCATTTGCTAACCTGCACGCGACGAGTTCCGAACGAGACTGCTCGTGGTGTGCTAATTTCTCATTGCTACATACACCATAGACTCTGACCCAGATCCCCGACATAGACATGCTTCATTCTCGCTGGAACAATAAACATCCTTTTGTCTGTTACTTTGTTTTCGTACGCTTACAGACAAACCTATCCTATACTGGTATTACAATATTGCGATAGTACGATGTTGCGATACTGCGATATATTGCGATGGTACGGTATTACTGCTGTTATTATCGGTGCGATTGGACATAGCTTATGGCGGAAGACCAGAAAAAAAGGGGTCCGAAGACGATTGCGATACATTGTGATATTGCGATATTACGATACTTCGTATATCGCGACATTACGATACAACACTACTGTAGACTGTATTGCGATATTGATCACGATATATTGCGACGCAGTAGTGGTCCCTCTATAGTGCCGGTTGCCCGCTATAGTGCCTGTGCAATCGCCTGGCACAGATGAGAACAGCGAGTAGTTTCGGTATGCGGATTAGTGCTGGTTACCGCTATAGTGCCGATGTTTCCGGCGGGCACATACCGCCACTATAGAGAGACCACTACTATTGTGTTATGTAGGATTGGCCTACCGCTGTAGCTGCACATTATCGGTGTGATTTCGGCATATCATATCATACCTTATAGCGGAAGACCGGGAAAAAGGGTCCGAAGACGAAGGGTTGGCGATATATTGCTATATTGCGATACAGTACAACGGTGTATTACGAAGTTGCGATACAACGATATTTTACGATATGATACTGCGATATTACGACATATTTGCGATGTCATTGCGATATTACTGCCGTAGTTACCGTAACATCGGTGCGATTTCGGCATATTATATCATACCTTATGGCGGAAGACCGGGAAAAAAGGGTCCGAAGACGAAGGGTTGGCGATGTCCCTGATCAGCAGCGTCACCGCCTCGTGGTTCTTCATGCCCCACTCCGGAAAAAACTTCGCCGCGATGGCCGCCGCAAAAATATGATATCCTTACGTACGTAGCGGACCGAGAGGCGACGGAAACCAACAGATGCAAGGAAACCAAAAAAGAAAGGAAGTGAGTGAGAGAGTACGGCATGGCTGCAGCGTCGTCAACAAGGGGCTGGCGGCGATGGCCGCCGTAAAAATGTGGTAACCTAGCGATACGTAGCGGTTAGGGAGGCGACGGGGGGGGGGGGAGGGGGGCGATTCCGCGGGGAAGCCAAAGGACGCTGAGAAACCAAAAAGGAAAGGAAGCAAGCAAGGGAGCGAGTACGGTTTGGCGGCAAGAGTCATCAAGGAGTTGGTGGCGATGGCCGCCGCAAAAATTTGGTAACCTAGCGATACGCAGCGGTTCGGGAGGTGGGGGGGGGGGCGGGGTGCACGAGTGAGCGAGGAACTCAGGGCCGAAAAAAGAAACCAAGAACAACACGTGGCTAGGGAGCAAGTACGGCATAGCGGGAGCATCAACAAGAAGCTGGTGGCGATGGCCGCCAAAAACGTGGCACCCTGGCGATAAAGCGGTTCGAGAGGTGGGGGGGGGGGGGCGCGATTACGCGATAATATCAAGCACGCAAATAATCCAAAAAAGAAGGGAAGCAAGGGAGCGAGTACGGCATGGCGACAGCGTCAACAAGGATGAAAAATCTTCACCAACAAGGTCACCTCACAACAGTTTATCTGGCGTTATGCCTGATCGCCCTCCCCCACATGCTGGTCGGTGAAAACCCGACGTGCTCCGTCCCGGCATTGTAGGGATGCAAGGGTGAATGGTCTGACAGACTACGGCCATGCATGACAATGACTACATCCCCTCCCCCAACAATTGCGCCCTCATAATCCTACTCTCGTCACCACTCAAGCAAACGCGGCCACCCCTCACCGTAATGGAAGTGGTGGTCGTTGTAAAACCCTTGCCCAAAGTTCATGCCCGGATCACTCAGAGCGGGACACTCGTACTGTCCGATGCCGTTGGTGCAGCCTTGACCTTCTCTGTACGCACACCCGCACGACACCACGCCTCCCCAGCGGAAGTCGTAGAGAAAAGGCGACCCGGCCGTTCCGTTCAGCCAGACCTTGGAAAGGCGTGTCCGGCAAGGGAGGGG
>JAYJMJ010000599.1:255038-292602 GCA_036873875.1 Laminaria ephemera | reverse complement strand
CGCGAGTCCCAAGGGTACCAGGAGCCGAAATGACTTGAGTACTCGCGAGTCCCAAGAGTACCAATAGCTGAAATGACTGAATTCTCGAGAGCCCCAAGAGTACCAAAATCTGAATTGGCTTGAGTACTGGCGAGTCCCAAAAGTACCAAAAGCTGAAATGACTGAGTACTGGCGTTTCCCAAGAGTACCACAAGCTGAAATGACTTGAGTACTCGCGAGTCCCAAGAATACCAAAAGCTTAAATGACTGGTACTCTTGGGACTCGCGAGTACTTGTCGTCAGATTACCAGTATCAGCGAGTACCAGTCATTTCAGCTTTTGGCACTCTTGGGACTCGCGAGTACTCATTCGTTTCGGCTCCTGGTACCCTTGGGACTCGCGAGTACTCAGTCATTTCAGCTTTTGGTACTCTTGGGGCTCGCGAGTACTCAGAGGTTTCAGCGTTTGGTACTATTGGGACTTGCGAGTACTCAAGTCATTTCAGCTCCTGGCACCCTTGGGACTCGCGAGTACTCAATTCATTTTCAACTTTTGGTGCTCTCGGGACTCGCGATTACTCAGTCGTTTCAGCTCCTGGTACCCTTGAGACGTACTGATACTGGCACAGGTACTGGTACGTCGCACTTTCTGACCCCAACTCCGTGACAACAACAAATGCAAACAAAAAATGTAAAGAAAAAGTTCAACTGGCAAAAATCATACCAGTACGTACGTACTAAAAATCGCACGTAAAAAAAAGCACGCGTTGTGCCCGTTGTGCGTTGACTAAAGTCACCAACTAGAAGCTAAAATGTACCAGCCAGGGTATACACAAGCAATGTATCAAAGTGGTTACATTAATCTACAGTACGTGTGGATTTGAAGGCACCTAAGACCTGACTGCAATAGGTACTGGACACTGGGATTCGGGGGTAATACGTAATTTCAGTTTTGTTGTTTATCTTTCGAATTGCGCTGTCCTTATCGTTTTTCTGGGTCGCTGGAGAGAGAGGTTTCTCCCCTTGGCCAGATACACCTCTCGCAGCCTCCTGCAATCTCCCATGTATCTCGCCTACATATTCGAAGAAAAAATGTGGAGGCGGGAGGGTGTGAAAGAAAAGGCTCAAATGCCTAGATTGGTTGAGCAATCCAGCGACCACCTCATGTCTGCCCACGTTATCAGCAAGAGCCCCAACTCGCTTGCGTTCGGCGTGCATTTGCTAACCTGCACGCGACGAGTCCCGCGCGAGACTGCTCGTGGGGTGCTCACTTCTCTTTGCTACCAACAACATAGACTCTGACCCAGATCCCCGACATAGACATGCTTCATTCTCACTGGAAAAATAAACGTAATTTTGTCCGTTACTTTGTGTTCGTACGTTTGTAGACATACCTATCCAATTTATACAGTACCGGCCCTCTGATAAGAATTCGAGATTTTGGCCCAGGCTAGGTTTCTTATTAGAGAAATGATGTGTTCCACACAACCTTTAATATAAGCGCTCCCGAATTTCTTATTTCCCTGGAAATGTCAGGCTGATTTTCTTATGGGACGTTTTCTTATGAGAGGGCCGATAGTGTACCACGATTATGGCATCGGCCACATGGAGTAACACGGGCTGCTGGAAAGGGTGATGACGGGTTTAGTGCCCGAGCCATGGTTCAGGGATTTGTACGTCGCTGCTAATATGATAGTATTGAAACCGTCGAAATCACAATCCAAGGCCAACCCAACCCACGAAAAATCAGCGAAAAGTTAGGTTAGTTGTTGTTTTTCATATCATTGCTTTAATTTCTCACCTATTTTTTTCCTGGGTTGGTTGGCCTTGGGCTATGAAATTCGTCGGTTTCAATACTATTTTTACATTAATTCCAACCCGATAGAGTTTGAAAATCGCAAACACCCTATCAATGCTGGTACATATCGGCGTACCGAAATCGCTTCTCCACCATCTCCGGAGAAGTGTCCATCCCCCCTTGATTTAGAGGTTATCGGCTCTGAAATTCGTCGGAGGGGATGTCTTATCTTGATTGCAGTATACGTTGCAGTGGGGTACCGGATTTAAGAGCGTCCACAATACGAGAAGACGGACTTAAGAGCGGTCAAATCGGCTTGTCACCTTATGACGTCTATACTATAACCTGTATAATACCCAATCTGATATAAGAGCGGCATGGAGATAAGAACGGCAACACTGGCCTGTTCCGAGGGGCTCTTATATCGGGTACCCAACTGTAGTCATATCGACTTACCGAAATCGCTTCTCCACCATCGCCGAAGAAGTCTCCAGTATCTTCGTCGATTGTCGGCGCTGCCCATAGCACCTGGAGAGAGCTTCCTCGGACTGCCGTATCTGCAGGTTACAACCACGGGGGATCAAGGGTAATTATATTATTGTTCTATCTTATATTTTTATAATCATGTTTACTTATGTTCTTCCATTATTACGACAGCAGTCGAAGATTGTTGGCGCTGCCGACAGCACCTGGAGAGTCCTCCCTTGGACCGCCGTGTCTGAAGCTTACAGCCAGGGGGGGTGTACATATTTTTTTATCACCACTTTTGCATGGGTTCTAACATTCTCAAGACGGCAGACGCATTGCCAGTTGTCCTCCTCAATGCGTTTTATATATTTTCCGTGCACAAAAACGATTACAGGCTCAACGTCTCTATAAAATCGTTATGTTGGCCCTGGTACTAACCCTAGCACTAAGGGGAGTCACCGACCTATATCCTTCATGAGGACGCACACACACCGTATCACACACGAAAGAAAAATAATTAACCGCCGGGTTAGTAACCGGGCAGGTAACACCGACCAGCCCAAACGAGTTTATTTATATATAATTTGCCTGTGGTTCCTTCGCCTAGTAACGCGATGGTGGTTGGGAAACCAGGCCCATCGGGCGAGGTGATCGGCACGGCATCTCATAACGGCAGATATATGATCTACTGTAGACGATCTAGATCGTGATTTGCTCAATGCGCGCATTGTTCGCAGATTGACCAGTTGTTTTTTCTTGCCTGTAGTTTCTTCGCCTAGTTAATAGTTACGCGATGATGGTTGGGCAACCAGGCGCATCGGGCGAGGGGATCTAGATCGTGATCTGTCCTATGTGCGCATGTAGATGATCTAGACAGGGATCTGTCAGGTTTGTGCTTTGTTCGCAGATAGGCCGAGTATACGTCTTGCCTGTGGTTTCTTCCCCTAGTTGCGCGATGGTGGTTGGGAAACCAGGCGCATCGGGCGAGGTGATCGGCACGGCATCCTCGTAGTCCGCTGGTTCCCCGTAGCCGAGGGTGTTCAGGGCCGATACCCGTACGTAGTACTTCGTACCTCGGACTAGTTCCGTGATATTATACCTGAAAGTGGGGGAGATGCACGGATTATCACATAACCACGCTGTTAGTACGGTCAGCTTTGCACAGAACATAAGATAATCACGCCGGTATGGTCGGCGTTGCACAGATCACCAGATAATCACGCCATTAATATGGTGGGCGTTGCACAGATGATGAAGGTTACGATAGGGGGGCTCACTTCTGGGGCCTCCTTTTTTAGCGACTAAGGGCCACTCGCGCGCGTATCTAGCTATGTGTGCGTTTCGGTTTCGCGATGTGCACCTCCATGAAATTGGTTAGTTTTTTGCGCCAACACAGAAATTTGCAGTCGTTTTTTAACTAAGGTACTGAGCCGCGCGTCGATTGACCTAATCTCGGGAGTGAATTTTTTCTATCCCCCCTACCGCATCCCCGGTCAGATCATCAGATCATCAGATCATCAGATCAGAAAATAAAGCCGCTGCGGTCAGCGTCGCACAGATCATCAGACAATCACGCCGGTATGGTCGTCCCAAAATACCAAAATATATGGGTGCAGTTCTCAATGTCTTAACGTCGGTGCAAGCCGTTCTTGAGTGCGAAACGCATCCATCCCGGTATTTTGTGTAATGCGTCTGCCTGAAAGGGGACCTTGCATGTTGCAATACACGAGCCGAACAAAAACAAATATAAACAAATGGATACGACGGTAGGCAACTCATTGATGAGATACCTGCCACCTCTCGCACAATGTACTGGTCCTTTCGACAGATTCGGATTCACGCGAAAGGCGCATAGATATCGCCTATTTTTTGCGAGGCTCTTGATTTGAGGAGCTCCATACCTCATCTGTTAATAACAACCGGATTAGAGAAATATCGTAAGCTACGTCCAATACACAGTCCCACGGGCTAGGTATCTAATGAATAGCGTGTTTGCGATGTACCAACTTTGGTTGGGTAGGAATTGGGTAGGAAACATATAGTAATAATATTGAAACCGTCGAAATCACAATCCATGGCCAACCCAACCCACGGAAAACCAGCGAAAAATTAATTTAGTTTTTTCCCACTGTTTTTTTAATTTCTCGCCTTTTTTTTTCGTGGGTTGGTTGGCCTTGGGCTATGAAATTCGTAGCTGTCAATACTATTTTTACGCTTTTTCCAACCCAATACGTAGAGTTTGGAAATCGCAACACCCTAATGATGCAATCAAATACTCATTGGACCCAAAAATATTGGGTAGAACCAAGTCTACAGTAAGGCGGTGGAGAGATAGCCCCTATTTCACTACCGAGGTTGACCACTTGCACGAGTGGCTTGGTACCACAATCGGAAACGAGCTTAAAAGAGGTTTTGACGGAGCAGCGTACCAAGCAATCCTTGGTGGTGAACGTCGTGAAACCGAAAAGCACAAAAGCCGTGGGGTAGCCACACGCGTGATTGGCTCTTTAGCCGCTGCAAAAAGAGGCCTTATTAATGGATACAACCTCCCTAGTGCATGCAGCATTGGTCGTAGCTCCTCATTGGAGGAGCTCCGTCAGTGAGATCCTACCCGTACCATGATTCCGTATTGTTGGTTCGCCCGATATGGTACACGTACAATACAGGCGCCGAGAGAAAAACAGGGTAGTAATAAGAAAGGCAGGCCGATTTTTTCCAGAAATATATAAGAAATCCAAGAGCCGCTATACTGAAGTTAGTGTAGAACGCACCGTATCCCAATTAAGATGGTGTAGCCGTAGTCGGTATTTCTGTTTCTTATTACAGTAGGTGTCTTGTACGGTACAAACTAGCAACTACAGTAGATACCTTCCGCTCCCATCATTATCAATCTCGTCCACTTCCGGGCTGGTTCCCAGGTCCGCATCGTACGACAAGGGCTTGTTGCCCATGCTGTTGAAGCTGGGATTCGTGTCCCACTCCACCTGAAAATGTGATACCAGTACAGCGGGGGCTCCGGTTTAAGAGAGCTCGTTTGCAGAGAAAGACGGGTTTAACGCCTTATGGGAATTCAGACGGGATAAGGGTAAAAAAAAGAAGACAATTACGATGACAGCATCGGTCACACGAACAGACCGGACACGAACAGCCCGGGCTACTTGCGGTAGGGGATGTATGGACCTGCAGTCTCAGGAGCTGTGTGACACGCGTGCAGCATGGTGATATTCGTACTGCTTCATACTCTTCCTAGTAACGAGCAATGCTACGGCAGGGGGAATACCTCCATTTTCATTGCCGGGTTGAGGCCACTCGTGCGAATGGCAACACATATGTACCTCGACCAAAACCAGACTAAAACATGTTTTAGTTGACGCAGAGCAACAGTTTTTATGGCGGTGCTTATCGCGAAACCGACAAGCACCAAAGCCCACTCCTGGGAATGGCTCTTGAGCAGATGAAAACCAAGGCTTTGAATGTGACCCCCCTACAGTAGCTTTAGTCTAATAGACGCTTCATGAGACCGCAAACGTCGTTTTGTTTGGTTGCTGTACATGAGCCCCCAAAAGGTTGACAAATAATGAGCAAAGGACACTAACTTTTCCGCCTTCTGCGGCTTTTTGTAAGAGTTGTTTTTTCTTCTTCTTACATCAACTTATCGTCGCCATAAACAAGTGTGTGGTCACAGAACAGGCTCCAGTCACTCTGGGTTGGAAAAAGAATCTAAGAATAAATACAACAAACCAAAAGTGGTACACGTATCATAGCTGAAGAAAGTCGTACATCAGCCGGGAGCGTTAACATGTACCTGGTACCAGATGGTGAACACACTACTTAGTACCTGGTAGACAGTTAAGTGTGCCGTCCTCTGCTCACCTTGAACTTCGTGACGGTGGTTTCATCGCAAGAAGTAGTAGAATTGACGTCCGTGGGGTCAGCCTCGAACGTGACCTAAAGGGATCGCGAAGATTAGACCGTGCGTGTGAAACCAATGTTGGGTGGGTTCTGACCGTGGCTGGATAAAAAGTAGATCAGGGAGTTTTGGAATTTCGGAAGTATAATACGGCGTTTTCGCAAACGCCTGTGAGGGGAATAAACACCGTTCGAGTTCCTGAGCATCTTCCATTATGCCCGGGATTGCACTACGGTAGGTGTCGTTAACATAAACGACCAATTTAAGCAACCGCAAAGCGTGTTCATTAGGCTTAAAACCAATGTTGGGTGGGTCTGACCGTGGCTGGATAAACAGTAGATCAGGGCTTTTTGGAACTTCCGAAGTACGTTTTGGCGTGGTTGAAGGGGGGAAACCACCGTTCGAGTTTCTGAACATCTGCCTTTCATGGCAGACGCATGGTACGGTAGAGGTGCACCCTTTTTTTTCTGAGGCTCCTCACTTGAGGAGCTCTAATACCTCTCCCAAAAACAGATTTGAGGGAAAATGAAAGTGCTACCCGGAGTACAATCAACCCCATGGACTAGGCATACAGCGAAAAATATCGCAAAAAAATAAAATAAATGAAATTCCGACGATTTTGGGTTAAGGAGCCCCGCCATTCAGAATCAAAATTGCCAAAAAGCGCTACCTTCATCGTAGCACGCGTCTATGCTTGGTATTACACTACAGTACCCTGTTACTACTGGAAAAAAAAACCCTACTCTAATTCCAAGTAGTTTGTCCCCAAAAACGCGCGTGCGCTTGTGAAGGGGTTAACATAAACACACCTAAATGTCAACGAGAGGCGTACATTATCTTGGGTGCCTCAGTACATCGGGCGGTGTCATATCTGAGCGGTTGACTGTTGCCACGGTAGAGGATGCAGGATAAAAAACGCCTATTATTGTTTCTGAAGCTCCTCACTTGAGCTCTACCACGTCACCCGACAAAACGACGATTTGAGCAAAAATGAAAGTACAACCCGACCAGCAATCCCATGGACTAGTCTATGGCGAAACATGGTGCGAAACACTAACGGGGCTCCAATGATATTGGGTAGTCTAATTACTAGTAATTACTAGTAGTTGAGGAGACCTGTCAGTCAGAAATATTCTGGCCAAAAGCCAAAAAGAGGTACAGTACCCCTATCGTAAGCACACATCGTCGTATAGTGCTCACCATCAGGGATGTCGACGTGAACGAGTTGGGGGAAGATGCCCCGACGGACCAAGGTACATCAAGACTTGGCGCCAAGGGGAGCCTTCTCGGCACGATGGTGTGATTACTGCTCTCGCTGCAGTCTTCTACCCCAGAGGGGCAAGTTGGCACAGCATCCACGGTTCCCGAAAGACCCTGCACAATAGTGTTAGGAATTAACAAAAAAAAGTAACGATTAATCACGATTAATGATCATGATTAGTCACATCTACTGGGCCTTCTTCTATCCCAGACGAGCAGGTCGGCACAGCATCCACGGTTCCCGAGAGACCCTGCGCAAACCCGAAGCATACAGACAGTCAACTAATTCGTCAGTCCTTTTAAACATTCGTTGTGTTGGCCGATCGCCGTCGAGCTGAGAATTGCGCCCCCATGAGTGAGCGCATTGCCGACATGGTATATCACGTCGTGATCAAGACCCCATACATGATTTTTTTATCTCCTGTGACCAGAAACGGAGGGTTGGTTTCATTCGATATGTCTCCCTGCACCCCGAAAATAGTTAGTCAATTAATTTATTACCCTCTACTATATATACATATACCAGGTACCATGTACATTGTAAATTTATCACTTAATTTCCCCCCTACCGGTATATATTTATCGTGGTCAAAAAAATATCTAACGAAGAGTGCTTGAATGTCTGCGACGGCGGCAACTAGTCGCGTCCGTGCGTTTTCTCACCAGAGCCTGACACCACCCCGGTGGTCCTTGCCCCATCCCATTCACCCTGAATCGTCTCCTCGAAACAAATACTATTGACTTATGGATTTCCTTTGTGTTTTGATAGTACGATTGGAACAAGCGCTACACATTGTCAGATGGCAAATGGAAAAATAATAATACTTGATTACTTCCCCGGTGGAAATCACTATCGTCTCTCTACATAGGATGTGGACACTAATTACCAGGCATGCCTTGAGAATAAGTCGGTAATGTGGCCATAATCATAACTAACGAAGCCCATATTCATACACAACTAAGCCCATTTTCATAAATAATAATTTCGAGCTACAAGCGTGCCAGTAAGAGCAAAGGCGCAGTCTTGTCGTGTCGGCGGCGGCTAGTCGCGTTCTTGCGTTTGCTCACCAGAGTAGGGTACCATTCTGGGGGTCCTTGCCCCATCTCGTTCACTGCGCGGACGCGAACAGCCCATGGGTCTCCACATGTGACATCATCTTCGTCCAATTCAGCCTCTGCTGCGTACGTGCTGCCTGTTGGGATGTTGGGGTGGGCTATCGAAATTTGTTTATGATTTCTGGTAGTATTTTACATCTACGTGTTCTGTGCTACGGCCAACGTCCCGACTACCGCCAACCTACGACCACGACTACTTTCCTGTAACGTTCTTGTTGTAGCTACGTCGTATATTGGTGACTACCAGAAAAGGAAAAATCATGTAGGGGCCGAATTCGATGGTGTACATTCACTAAACTATTAACTCGTTTGGGCCGGTCGGTGTCACTTGCCCGGTTGCTTGAGCGGTGGCTACATATTTTTCGTTGGTTTTCAAGAGATTTTGTTCCCCCTTTTCAACTTGCGACATTCCCGGGATATCAAGCCAACCGCATCCCGAAGGGGAAGCTTGTAAACTAAACTATAAACTTGTCTGGGCTGGTCGGTGTTACTTGCCCGGTTTCTTGAGCGGTGGCTAACTTTTTTTTCTTTAGTTTTCAAGAGCTTTTGTTCCCGCTTTTCCACTTGCGACGCAACCGGGATTCAAGCAACCACATCCCGGATGGGAACCTTGTATAGTCCATAACCATATAAGGAATATAGGTGTATGTAGCGAAACTCGATACAGGGTCTTCGCCGAGTATGACTCATCATAGTTGCCCGAAATGTGTTGTGCTGATGACTAATCACGTACCTCCCGCGCTGACGCTTGAAGCCATCTCAGCCGCATCTTCGACGGAAAGTGTAACGTTGAAGTACGGCGAAGTCCATCCCGCCGAAGAGCTAACGAGCTCGACAATGTAAGACAATATTTCCGCCCCGTTGGTTTCGGTCGGAGGGTTCCATCCAATGAAGAGTGACAGCGAATCATCGGGGTTCGCATAGACCTGACACGGTGATCGGGAGAGGCGATATTATGATTCTTCGAGGCTAAAATAAGAGCCATGAATTTTATAGTAGATTCTGCGATTCTAAACAATTGAGTCATGGCTGACTTATAGATTCTGTCAGGCTAAAATATGGAGCCATAACCTGCATATTAGAGGGCGTATTAAACGCCGAACGCATTGTCACCGTGCTGCTACTCACGGAAAATTCGGTTGTTTGTCCACACACCCTAATCTTAACCCCAAGCCTATCCCTATCCCTAAGGAGGCAAGATAATAACATTCTGCGAGGCTAAAAAAGGGGGCATGGCTTACATTTTAATTAAAAAACAAAAATACACTACAGCTGTGAGATCGAGGATTTCGTCGAAACTCATCTTTGCAAGCTGTGTGTATGATGCTCCGATCGCGCGTGTTACGGGTTGTGTATGTCCTCATGATGGATATAGGTCGGCGACTCCCCTTAGTACTAGTTAACACCAGGGTCAACAGTGTGATACGAAGACGTCGGCCTTAATCAAGCTGTGCACGGAAACTATAAATTTCTTGGAGGGGGACAATATCTGACGGCTTTTTAGAGTACTATTACGGAGGAACGTAGCAATCAGGACCAAATATGGTTAGTAAAAACGGTGGAATATATAGGTTTTAGTGTATGTCGTGGGTCCTGATTACTATGGTCCTCCGTAATATTAATCCTTTCACCACTGCAAGAATGATTCCACACTAATTCCAAGTAACTTTCACGCATGCTACGATAGAGGCGCACCACTTTTTTTTTCTGGGGCTCCTCACTGGAGGAGCTCTATACCTCTCCCAAACACTGAATTGGGAGAAAACAAAAGTGGTATCCTTATGATCAATCCCATGGCCTATTAATGGTAGGTATAAAACGATTTTGTTTCCAAAACAAAGATCGAAGTTCCGACGATTTTGGGTTAAGGAGCCCCGTCAGTCAGAAAGCGTTTCGGCCAAAACGTTCTACCTCTATCGCAGCACGCGTCTTTTGATAATCCCACACTAATCCCAAGTAATTCATCCCCCAAAACAGGGCTGCAGTTCTAAAAGGGTTAGATACCGAACACGTTTTCACAGTGCTACTACTCACGGCAACCTCAGTATCTGCCCACACAGATGTGCTGTTTTCGATGTTGTAACTTCAATCCGAACCCCATTATCCTTTTTTGGGACTCAAATGTAGCGACCAAAAAAAAAGGCGAGTGCTCGCTAATCAAGCTTCTAAATGGATGCGTGCAGCAGTACGAGTACCGTCATGCTGCGCACGTGTCTTCCAGCTCTTTACATTGGGGTGTGCGATTTCCAAACTCTGTTGGGTTGGAAAAAATGAAAACATAGTATTGAAACCGACGAGTTTCATAGCCCAAGGCCAACCAACCCACGAACAAATTAAGTTAGAAATTAAAAAATGGTAGAAAAAAAAAAAACTAACCTAACTTTTCGCTGAGTTTTCGTGGGTTGGGTTGGCCTTGGATTGTGATTTCGACGGTCTCAATACTATTATTGTATGTTTCCTACCCAACTCCCACCCAACCAAAGTTGGTACATCGCAAACACGCTATCGAGGTTTCAAACGCATCCCCTACTGCAGCAGTTATGCCTGCTTCATGTGTGTGTGTTCTCGACATTAAAACTGATCTTTCCACCCATCTACGTCCAAGACAAGCAGTGTCCGTGCCGATGCCTCCTAGAGAGACGAGCTCTGTGGGTCACAAACTACAAGACAGAAATACACATCGCAAATACAGCAGGGTGATTTAGCCATGCAATGCCAATCGCAATGAATACGAGGGCGGAACATAAGCAAGCCAGCACACCAGAATATTTTTGCAAGAAAAAAACAATAAGATAGAAGAAAAAACAAAAATGTGGCCGAGCTGTATTCGTCATACTTTTTTTTTTAACATTTTTTACCTCTAAAGCCGCAAAGCAGGCTACCTAGGATAGATTTGCAGGTGGAAAAAGTAACGGTCTCCGTAGATGCAGTCACCGGTAAGTCACGGTTTATTGTAGAGAGAAGTGGGCATGTTTATATCGGGGTCTGGGGGTGTTGCGGCACGGGCGCAAACAGGCACCCTTCCGCCCCACTGCTGGGTGCCGACCTCACGAGTAGGTTAGCAAGACCGAGCCGAGCAACAAGCGAGTCCGGGTAGACCAAAGGGTTGAATCATCTTAGCGTCAACCAGGGGGGGGGGAGAAGGTGCCCTCGACGAGCAGGCCTGTTGGAGCTGCACTACATAGATCCTGCACAAACTATCACAACGACAGATTTAGGATGTAGATGATCTAGATGATCTAGATCGTGATCTGTCTGATGTGTGAGAGGTTTCCCACTCGGTCACCTTAGCATCAACAGGAGGCGGAGGAGGTGCCCTTGGGGTGCAAGCTTCATCAACCTCTCCGCAATCGTCCTCTGTTTCTGCTTCCTGGGCCTCGCTGGTTCCAACAGAGTTGATCGCGGATACACGCACGTAGTAGGCCGTGCCTGGAGAAAAGAAGCCTCCGTCGACCTGGCAAAAAAAGGGTATACCAGGTATAGTGCACAGGGATTTGATACCTATGGAGTTTCCTCACAGCGTCACAAAGTCCAATAACGCAAAAACAGACCTAGTAAAGAGTGGTGCGCAAGGAGCTGATACTTGAGGAGTTTGCACATATGGACATAAACTCCAACAATACACGCACGTATGTGCACCCATCTCAAAGTAAGAACAGACACCTGCATCGGTGAGTTGTTGCGTGCGTGCGAGCGCTGGTTGCTGATTGCGCTGCATTGGTTCTGTTCTGTTTGCTACGACAGCAACATCATCCCACCGTGTCTATACAAAAAATCACGGTACATATACTTTAGATGCAGCTGGCCCCACCTGTGTTTCAGCGGCAACCATTTGTTGCGTGGTCGCAGGGGTGACATCCGTGCCGTTGGAAGAGCCGGTAACGGTAACGACCGACCAGGAGGTTTGGTACTCTACGTGGATATTTAATACCAGGTATTTTATATCTGATATTCTGCATCACCACGCCTTATGGCGGAAGAGCAAACCCCGTGCACGAGTTATAGCCCTCACCTGTGCTTCAATTTGCTGCGTGGTCGCAGATGTGACATCCGTGCCGTTCCACGAGCCGGTAACGGTAGCGACCGACCAGGAGGTTTGGTACTCTACATGGATAAGAAAAAAATGTACATATGGTATACTGCATCCCTACACCTCATGGCGGAAAATCAAACCACGTGCATGCGTTATCGCGGCAGGCCCCACCTGTGTTTTGACGACAACCATTTCCTGCGTGGTCGCAGAGGTGACATCCATGTCTCCAACGATGTAACAACATGCACCCGTCTCTCCAATAATTTAAACACACACAGCCATCTCTAGGCGAGAAAAAAGAATCCGCGAGCGACTAAACCTACCGAAGGTCTACACAAAACTCATACTACACATATTCGATGCAGCAGGCCCCACCTGTGTTTCGACGGCAACCATTTGCTGCGTAGTCGCAGAGGTGACATCCGTGCCGTTGGAAGAGCCTGTAACGACCGACCAGGAGGAGCAGTTCCCATCTTCGCCGGAGTAGTCGATCACTTCTAGGGCGGGAACGTCGCCGATCGTTGTTGCTCCCACGAATGTGATCTGTGGCAAATGCAAGGCGCAACAGCAGGCGAAGGCATCATGTCACAGGCCAGCATTGGTACTCTAGTGTACGTAAGTCTTGCTTGGGTTAAGTGTGTTAGTTTTTATTTCGGCCTGTTGTATTTTTTTCTTTGGGGATTCTTCCACTGCGGAGTTAGTGACTTCTATGACAGGAACGTCGCCGATCGTATTTGCTCCCACGAATGTGATTTGTCGTGATACACGGTACAGGGCACCGAACAAGAAACAGGGGAATAAGAAAGGCAGGCGGATATGCACAGGAAAATAAGAATTTCAGGAGCCGCTATACTGAAGTTGGTGTAGAGCGCAACCTTTCTCAAGTAAGAAATCTAGCATGAGCCAGCCTTCCTGTTTCTTGTTAGGTGTCCTGTGCTGTACATGGCGCAACAGCAGGCGAACATAATATGTCGCAGGCCGGCACTGCTCTGATTCGCCCGACTATAGCTTCGCCAGGCCATTAATTCTGCACGTGTACCAAGATCGGTGGCCACGAGGGCACCTTTTCTCGCAGTTTCCGCGTTAGAATTGACTGGAGGTGGTGCACTTGGCCCTGGATTCTAGAGTTTCCTCTGCTCTGTGGCTTCAGGAAGTGCTCTCTCGTATTATTGGGCAATAATACAGGTACCTTATTTTGTGGAATGTTTTCCTGACATTTCTTTTATCAAAGTTGGACCAATACTCGCCAGGGCACTCAATGAAAGGACTGTCACATGTTTTTCTTACCGAATGGCGGTAGCCTCAGCCCGGGCCCGTTAATCTCTCACGCACCACACGCATGCTGCTGTTGATAATGTTCTCTACCGCAGTGCAATCACATACTCTATGGCATGGATTGTTTTTCTGGCGTTACTCTTACTCTTATCAAAATTGGACAAATGCCTGCCAGGGCACTCAACGAAATAACTGTCGCTTATACCAGTATGGGTCCAAATACAAGCCACTTTCGCACGTGCTCAAATTATTACAAAAGTGGCTTATACTTTGACTCATGGGTCCAACTATAAGCCACTTTTGAACGTGCTCAAATTATACCAAAGTAGCTTATACTTTGACCTAGACTCGTACCACTTACCCAATATCGGTAGCCGTAGCCCGGCTCCGTTATTCTCTCACGCGCCACAAGCACGCTGCTGTTCGTAACGCCCTCCACCGCAGAGGTCAAATCATCGTAGCTCGCGTTGAACGCAATGCAGCTGAAGAACGAAGCATTGATCATATTTATGAGTTTGCAGAAGGATCGAGCGATGTTTACTGCGTTCAAAAGCAAAGGTGTTCGCGTGCCTAAAAAACGGTCGTACTACTACCTTCACATCCCACGGTGTGTTCACGAACCTCCACATAGAAATTATGTAGTTTTACGCGAACCCCCAGATAGACATTCTGCATTACAGCGTAATAAAATCGTACAGTTTGGGCGTCATAGTGTCGTCCATAGAAAAGACATACAGTACCCGTGGCGCAGCACTGCTTCTGAGCAAGAGTCGGGAATATTCGGTCAGAGAGAACGGCCTAAGCAGACTGCTCCGAAGTGGCGGAACAGCGTTTACCAACCACCGGGGGGTATTTCGCCTGGGTCGCACTTCAAAGTATTCCACGTACATCAGTGATATCACATCGTCCCCCCGAACCCCGGAAGTAACAAATTTATTATTTGTATGTATCGTCTCCCCGAATCCCGAAAATAATTAATGAATTAATGAGTTACCCATTGTATACCTGATACCAGGTATGTACTACTGTAGAAAAGCGACAAAACGACGATCATTTTGCAATTTCTGCAACGCGAGCAAGTTGGAGTACGCACCTCGAGGTGAGCTCCGAATCCGTGTCGTTGTCGGTTCCCTCGGTGGTATACCGCAGGCGGTACTCCCCACTAGCTAGCTCGTTCGTGTCGCCGGAGTAGACGTCCAGCGCTTGCACCTCAGCTCCTACTGCAAACGTGCAGTTGCTCGACTATGATCGAACACAGTTGGTGTTTGTTGTCCACGAGAGAGGAAAGGGCAGACGAAATAGCAGAGCAAATCATATGTTGGGCATGTTCAGAGTGGTTCCTCTCGTGCCCATTATTTCGAGATGCGGATTTTGATTGAGAAATAACGCGGGAACAATATCCCCGGGCGAGAGTCTCTGGCTGGTCGCCGCAGACAGGCCTCACAGAGCAGAAACTATATATATTAAATAAGCTACGACGCATTGTTACAACAGTATTTTCTATCTACAGCAACAACAACAACAACAACAACAACAACAACAACAACAATAGTTCATCTCACCTGGCAACGAAGGCTGGACCCGTTGTTCCTGATAGCTCGCACATCGTACGACCCTGCAGTGGCCATCTCCACGGATTCTTCGCTCGACGCGAAGTCCGCTCGGACATCCCATTCAATGCGGTAATGAGTGATGGTGGATCCTACAAATGGGTGGAAAAGTTTAGAAAATGGGCGGAAAGGGGAAAAGAAAAAGTAGAAGGGAAGGGAAATGGGTTGAAAGGGGAAGAAAACCCAAGTTATGACTGTGGGTGGTAAGTGGAACGTTACAGGTCAGGGTGCATGTGTTGGTTTGGTTTCTGCATGTTTTTCCGCAGCTTGTCAACCTCAAACTCATGTATTTCCACCCTGCCAAGCACAAATATCTGGAAAGCCCGGTGCTTCAAGGTATTACGATGTCACTCGATGCTATTTTGAAAGCACGAAATCAGCGACGAAGCCCTTTATCGTCTGTACCACCCTGTAGATCCTGGCCGATTCTCTATGCCTCCGTCAAGATAGCATAAACTCGATCATACCTCACCCCCACCCCAACAATTTTGACGCAATCACGCACGCCTGCTTTGAACCAGGCGTGTTGCATGGAAGCACCATCCCTTTTTCTGCTGTAGGGTTGCGAGGCAACTCGTGCGACACTCCATCATTTCTTCTCCCCGCGTTAGCAGAGTCGACGACGCCACCCGCTGACAGCGGCGTAAGTTCCATTCTCGCCCCTGCACCGTGCTTCTCTGTCCTGATAGCACACTTCTTGAGAGTCTCAAATATGCTCGAGTTTCTCCCTTTAGCAGGTAGACAAGCAATGGCTTCAAAGGACTTAAAATAAGTAGGTCTGTCGGCCCTACGTGTGGAGAACGCCTTTGGTTGGGCTGGGGATAGGGGATCGCTTAAGAATTTTTATCATCCCGTCCCTGGAAAGTGCTGGTGTTTTTTTTTACCAGTTCTTCTTTTCAGATACTGTGGGAAAATAATGGTGGAAGCACCGCCCACGGCCGGTGCGTGCGACATGTTCGCACAAGCTCACCTCCATCGCTAGTGTCAAATAGCTGTGTAGATGCATCTGAGGACGGACGACTCCAGCTGACGTCCAACCGATCCGGCACTTCGCCCGGCGATTCGGGGGTGACAAACGCTGCTGTTGAGACTCTGATCGTAACGTTGGTGGGCTTGTAGGGCACCTGGTAAAAAAGGGTCGCACGATAATAGACCAAGTGATTCGTTGGGTGGCGTTAAAAGCGTTGTTATTGAGTTTTGAAAGCATTGTTACTGTAGAAGCTTCTGCTATAGACTATTGCGGGGGGACGTACTGTAGTAATCAGGGCCAAATATGGTCAGTAAAACTAGGGGAATAAATAAGTTATTGCGTTTACCGTGGGTTCTGATCACTATGCCCCCCCGTAATAGTACAATTTACATGCGCTGTGAGAACATCCAGCACGCACCTGCTCAATTGTCATGATGGGGAATTGCGAAGCGTCCACGGGAAGTCCATAGGTGGCAAACCCCTCGGTGGAGTTGGTCGATGAGTTTTCCCCTCCTGGCCCGTTGTACGCGGAAACCCGCACATAGTACTCTGTGCCGTTGTCGAGACCAGTAATCTGCGACAGTGAACGCGTATGGTTTAGGGTTACAGTTAGGGGTAGAGTTAGGATTGGGGTTGGGGTTAGGTGTTGCGATTTATGGGCTCCCGTGATGTATCGGCTCCCTTTTAAAATTTTCGAACCCTCCTCGCCGATATGAGCCCCCCCTCCCATATATCACCCCCCCCTACAATATGGAGGCGGTTGGGAGACAAGGGACTGGACGAACAGGGATGGAGGGTTAGGGGTCGGGTTGAAACGGGGGGTAGACCGTACTAAAGTTAAGAGGCGTTCGGGAGTTTTTTCCCGCCTGGTTCGTTGTACGTGGAAACCCGAAGGAAATACTCCGTGCCGTTGTCGAGGCCAGTAGTCTGCATCAATGGATACGTGGAGTTAGGGTTAGGGTTAGGATTGTAGTTGGGGTTAGGGTAAATATTTGATTAGGGTTAGAGCAAGGGTTTAAACGGTGGGCAGAACGGACTAAAGTTAAAAGCGTTCGGGGAGTAGGTTCGTCTATTTATTGCTTGGCATAACACCTATAGCGGGTTCCAGTCGTGCCAAGCGATTTCACTGGCACAATGCCGGCAATGGACAGGCACTATACCGGCAATATGCAGTATTCAACCGGCACTATAGGGAGCCCCCCACTGTACCAGTATAGCGGGTTCCGGTCGTGCCAAGCGATTTCACCCGCACTATACCGGCAATAGGCATTATTCAATCGGCACTATAGGATAGGGAGAACCCACAGTACCTGATACTGCGTGTCCGCCACCACCTCACTCCATAGAGCAGCGTCGGCGTGTGACACCTCGCCTCCAGTCTGAGAGCGCCCGAAGTCACTTTCCTTGTCCCATTGTACTAAGTACTTGCTCACACCAGATCTGATACATGGCAAATGAAATTTCGTGTCGATTCAGCAAGGAGTGGGACGGTAGGTTATCATTTGGAGGACTCGGCTGTCCGAGACTACTGTCTATAGCAGTGGGATTGATCGGCATTAGGGAGGCAGAGCTCGATCGTAAGTGCCAGGAATCGTGTTGTGTGGGTCAGGCAGTGTCAATGAAAAATCGGCATGAGGCCTCGCCTGACGAAGTTGCCCAAAAATATTTTCCGTGCCGCTTTGACCGACCAGGTATGTACTTGCTCTCTTCAGATGTGATACACAGCAATAATAACTGATGTCTATTCAGCGGGCAGCTCAATCGTATACACGGTACCAGGAACCGTGCTGTGTGGTTTAGGCAATATTAATGCAAAATCAGAGTTTCAATATGTTGCCGCAATGGACGTGGCCGCTCGACATGGAATGCTTCAAGCTTTGCTCATATAAAAAATGGCATGCCGGACGTGGTCTTTGTCTGACACTGTGGCGTTGTGTGACTCATTGACACCTGGAGGGGATTGAGCGTTTGGCGATAATGTTTTTTGGGGAAAGCAAAAACAAAAACAAAAGTCTGCGCTGTAAATCAACCCACCCTCCATCGTATGCAGGAGCCGACCAATATACGCCAACGGAGTTAGTAGACACCACCGTAACGTTGAGCTCGGACGGAGGAGATGGTGGCCTCAGGCTCGGGATCACGCCCAAATCGGACTCGGGGTCGTCCCTCCCTGAAACGAGCTCCGTGATAGAAATATTTCCTGCGTAGTTTTACACAAAATCACAGGCGGATCAGCGCGGAGGTAGTAGCCCTAGGTGAGAATCTCCGGCTGACCGCGGTAAAGAGGCCTCATTGATCCCGAACTATATACGAAGAGTGCATTAAAGCGACGACGGAATGTTATGACAATTTTATTGATATGCCAGGACGGGTAAAAAATATCGACGCAAATCAACGAGCAGTGGAAACGCTGAACTCTCTGCGCGGTATATATGAAGGCATGTACCCGGGGGGAGGACGAAGGACACCTGTTGCCACGGCTTGTCCAGAAGATGAAAATAAAAAATGAGATAATGAAGTGACAGAAAATAAGTAAAAATAAATGTTCATCACCCACAGCATCGCCTCTCACCGCAGTTGACGAGGTCGACCCTGTGGAAAGTTAAGATAGGCAAGTCGCTAGGCCTTTCCGCCCCCTCGAAGTGGACGACGTACTCCATTTTGAAGCTTTCCGTGCTTACTGAGGTTGAGTCGTACCCCGAAAGGCTGGAGTGATCGAACCGATTAACTCGAACGGCACCAGCCACTGACTCTAAGGCTGATAGTGCATCAGCAACCTGGAGGCGGGGAATAAATTGGAGGGGAATGACGTCAATATTGCACTGGGGATATTATGGTAGACTTACGCCTTTTGGGGGTCTAGACACAGCGACCAAACAGTTGAGAAAGCACGGTATCACCAACCGCCTAGGGTGAACGATTTCTATTAAATATTAGAAGTACACTACAGCTGTGAGATCGAGGATTTCGTCGAAACTCGTCCTTGCAAGCTGTGTGTGATGCTCCGATCGTGCGTGTTACGGGGTGTGCATGTCCTCACGAAGGATTATAGGTCGGTGACTTCCCATTGTGCTAGGGTGAGAGATTTGCAACAACGCAGTTTCACGCTGCGACCGTGTTCAACAAACAACTCCGTGCGGTCTGGTTCCAGCACTACTCGCAGATGCAGCAGTTCCTTCCGTAGCTGTGCCGGGTTGACGCGTGGTACTATACAGGTGGCACTTTTTGGCCATAATATTTCTGACGCGTGCTACGATACAGGCAGAACGTTTTGGCAGTAACGTTTTCTGAACGGCGGAGCCCCTTAACCCAAATTCGTCGGAATTTCGTGCTATTGTTTTGTATTTATATTGTTGTATATACCTTGTACATCTAGGCCATGGGATTGTTCATCGGGTAGCACTTTTATTTTTCCCCAAATCGTTTTTTTTTTTGGAGAAAGTATAAAGCTCCTCAAGTGAGGAGCCTCAGAAAAAAAATGGTGCACCTCTACCCTAGCGTGCGTTTTTTGTGTGGCGAGGCTTCTCAACTGAGGGACTACCCAATATAGCCGAAGCACCATTTTTTTTTAACGATATTGTTCGTTATGTATCTAGGCCAAGTGAGTATTCATCGGGTTGTGCTTTCAAACTTCCTCAAAGTCAATTTTTGGGTACTGCTACTGTACGTATGCAAGGCAAGTCAGAAAACATCTATGGCATGATATCATATACAAGGTTCGCCTTCGGAATGTGGTTGCCTTCAAATCCCTGGATTTGAAACGATAGAAGTGCACCAGTTTTTTTCTGAGGCTCCTTACTCGAGGAGCTCTATCCTCCTCTCCACCAAGACTGATTTGGGGAAAAATAAAAAAGTACTACCCGATGAAAAATCAAATGACCCAGGCATGCAAGGAGAATTATTGCAAGAAAACAATGAACTTCCGACGATTTTTGGGTTGAGGAGCCCTCGTCGTTCAGAAAGCGTCTCCGGCAGAAAGTGCTACCTCTATATCGCAGCACGTGCCTATAGAGCTCCTCAAGTGAGGAGCCTCAAGAGAAGTTAGGTGCTACCCCTGGAGTATTACGGGGGACCATAGTAATCAGGACCAAATATGGTTAGTAAAAACAGTGGAATACATAAGTTTTTGTGTGTATCGTAGGTCCTGATTACTATGGTCATCGGTTGTCAAAAAAGACTGGTGCTACGTTAGGGGGGGGGATCTTTAGTTTTTTTTTTTCAGCCGTCCGGAGTCACTCGGAAGAGTGACTACCCTATTTGTCTGCGGTCTTCCAGCTTTTATGATTTTTTTGGTTTTGCGATGTGCACAACCTTGGGATTCTTGTCACTTGCGCTGCGCCAACAAAACAAAAAGATCCTGTTTGGAGAGAACTAATGAGTCACTCGCCCGAGTGGCCTAAACGCGGGAGTGGAAATGCGGATAGCCCGCCTACCGTAGGAGCAGTCGTGTGGTCGATGTTGTAGTCGCCTATTTTTTCCGCCAAGTTTTCCCTCTCATGTCCCAGAGGGGTTAATGACATCTCCGCAGCGGTGGTTCCCACCGGTTGCAGAAACGTGCTGCGATAGAGGTAGCACTTTTTGGCTTAAATGGTTTCTGAACGACGGGGCTCCTTAGCCCAAAATCGTCGGAATTTCGTTTTTTTTTAGCAATAATTTTCGTTGTAACCCTAGGCCATGGGCTTGTCCATCGGGTAGCACATTTATTCCCGTCCAAAAAAATCAGTTTTTGGGAGAGGCATAGAGCTCCTCAAGTGAGGAACTTCAGAAAAAAAGTGGTGCACCTCTAACGTAGCGTGCGTCTGCTGCAGTATGTAACGATACATGAGCGGTATATTAGCCAACCAACGAGGGCGTGGTTCCCGCCCTAGACACGCAGCAAACCCAAACCGATTTGGAGTTATAGGATACCTAGTACCTGGTGCATATTTATATACACAGGCAAAACAACGACGGTTTCCACAACCCTGCTATCCCTAGCTGCCAACATGTTGGGTATCACACGAGCCAGCGACTCCCCTTGTTGTATACCAGTACAACATAAAATATTTTTTTGGAAAAGACACATGCTACGGCAAAGGTGCACTATTTGTTTTCAGGGGCTCCTCACTTGAGGAGCTTCATACCTCACCCAAAAACATATTTTGAGGAAACTGAAAGTGCAACCCGATGAACAAACCCATGGCCTAGGCATACAAAAAAAATCATGTTGCGAAGCAAGAATGACATCCCGACGATTTTGGGTTAAGGAGCCCCGTCATTTCATCATTCAGAAACAACAAACGCCAAAAAGCCAAAAAGTGCTACCTCTATGGTAGCACTTGTCGCAATGCTGCTCAGATGCGCGCACAGTCGTGTTTCCACGGACGAAAGACAAAGGCAAGAAACCAATGAGGAAAAGCGAAAAAAACAGTAAACAAATCTGTCGCTATATAGGAACTCGTGCAGCAGGATACTTACAACTGTCGTCAAGTTGTGTGGGTTTTTTTCGGTCAGTCGCGGCCCACATATATTTCGGCTTCAGCTATCTCGAAAGATGTAGGCTGGTGCGTTCTACGGCCGTCAGGTTTTGCATTCCATAGCCGTCGGATTTTGTCCCCCTCTAAGAAGTTTATAGTTTCCGTGCACAGCTTGATTAAACAAGACCGACGTCTTCGTATCACACTGTTGACCTTAGTGCTAACTAGTACTAAGGGGAGTCGCCGACCTATAATCCTTCAGGAGGACATACACATCCCGAAACACGCGCGGTCGGAGTATCACACACAGCTTGCAAATATGAGTTTCGACGAAATCCTCGATCTCACAGCTGTAGTGTATTTTTAACTTTTTCTAAAAATTAGAATCTCGCATTCGCTTGTAAACCTATTTATAAAATTCCTTGTTCGCAGATGCGTCGAAACCCAGAGACACAACCGTTATTTTCATGGACGAAAGTCAAAGTCAAGAAATCAGTGCAGTATAAGCAAACTACTATATCTATGTTGTACGGCTGTTATTGTTACGGCCAACCTGGTACCTAGCACAACCTACCAGTAGCTGTGTACCCCAACAGAGTACCAGATACCAGATAGCTCGTACTCTCCTTGCATGGCGTGTACTCTTCGCGGGCAGTTCGTCACTAAGAGCTTACGTCGGTTGCGTGTTCGTTGGGCTGATTGAAGAGCTGTCTATCAGTTGAGCTGTTTTGGAAGAGATGTCTATTAGTCACGAAGAGCTGACAAGTAACAACGAGGTGATTTTCTGCAAACACAATGAGGTTTATAACATCTTGCCTCGTTCGCCGATGCCCCGAAATCCAGCGAGTCAGTTGTGTCTCCCCTTCCCGTGAAGGGGTCAACCATGGTCAGGTTGAACGACCCCGCTCCACCCTCAGTCGGTAGGAGGTTGGATAGGCAGGAACCTTCGTCGTTGGCAGTCATAAATATACGCTGTACCTGTGGCGTGACGGCACGGGCGTAGGGTTTGCGAGACGAGTAAGGATGAGGTGGGGTATGATAACAGTTGGGTGGGCGGGAACTTTCGACGGTTGCCGTCATAACTATGCGCTGTGCCTCGTGCGTCAAGACATGGGCGTAGGGTTTGCGAGACAAGTCGGTAGGAGGTTGGATAAGCAAAAAGCATGGTCGGTGGCTGTTCGAACTATCCGCTGTATCTATGGCGTGAAGGCACGAGCGTAGGGTTTGCGATATGAGTCAGGGTGATGTGGGGTGGCAGTCACGCAAAAGGGAGTACAAGGGCGTCTTGATGCATGTCTCGTCCAAAAAGTAACGTCAAGCAGGTAATAAGGTGCGACCCGATGAATCGTCCCATGGCATAGGTATGCAACGAATAGCATTGTAGAACATCAACGATGTTGGGTAGTTGTTAGACTATTTACGGAGGACCATAGTAATCGGGACCTACGATAGACACAAAAACCTATATATTCCACTGTTTTCCCAAACCATATTTGGTCCTGATTACTATGTTCCCCCGTAATAGTCAGTCAGAAAGTATTTTGCAAAAAGTTCTACTCCTGTGATAGCGCGTGTCGGCAGCGGTCACACAAACAGCACGTTCGACCCAGTTCGAGAGTACAAGGGTGTCTCCACCCAATGGGAGGATACATCATATTTCTGATTTCACTTTCAGTTCTTGGCGTACGATTTGCTTCAGCCATGCGTACTATTTGGGCTTTTTTTCGCTCCCCTGGTGATGACTTACCTCATAGTTGGACCATCCTCGAGGAATAGCAGCTGCTGGCTCCGAGAATCCAACGGCGTTTGAAGCTATCACGCGGACGTATTTTGGCTCCGAACCGGCTACTCCTGCAACAGTAGAACATGCGGGGCCAGTAGAAACGTGTATTGTATTTAGCTTGGAAATTACAAAACAAAACGCGTCCCAGGTATGAATAAGAACGTGGCCGACAGTTTTCCCAAAAATATTGTTTTTTGCTGGATTTTTTCCGGACAACGTCCATGCAGGCCGGCCAAAGGTTGGGGTTGGTGTTAGTGTTAGGGCAGGGAATAGGCTTTACGGCGTTTGATAAAAAAACCCTTATCGCAATGCTGGAACCACACGCGGGTCACACACTATTTCATTTTTCCATACTGCACCCTATATGATTCTGTGCGTGTCTCGTATAGGCGGCTCTCCTGTAATGTCACGGCGGAAACATTGACGTGTTCGACAAGGCCTATCAGCACATCCGGCGTGGAGGTGCATGCTGCCAGCTAACATATGTGATGCGCTAACCAACTGTTTCTGACCTTCGATGGTGTAGGTCATCCACTCAGTAGAATTCACGGCAGAGGCTGAAACCTTAGCCTCCCCGCTACCGGACCCGAAGCTCTCATCAGAACTCCATTGCACGGTGTACCTATTGCCGCATCAAGATAACGCCGCGCACAGGTTGTTGCTGTTGTTCACATTAACTCTCATATCAAGTCCGTGGTCACAGGGCATGCTCCAGTCACTTTGGATTGGTAGAATAACCCAGGAAAAAAAATAAACAAACCTACAGTGGTACGCGTATATATCATAGCTGAAGCAAGTCGTACATCAGGCCCATACTGGTACATGCGTTTCAAGACCTGCAACTGAAACCGACTACACCGCATGCCACCAAGGAAACCAAATAGTGTACAAATCCGAGGACATAAAAATAAACAAAGGAAGACAGAAAGAAAAACGAGAGAAAAGAAACCGAAGCAGGAAGATAATACGTACGTAAGAAGTTACGTAGACTACAGGTTACCAATTGGGGAGGCGATTGTTGAATGTCCATGAGGCGTTTTCATCCAAACATTTGTTGCACGAGCTTATTTTCAATGTGGTGTTGCAAACAGGGAGGCCCCGTATATACGTAGCATTGTTGTTTACCGTGGTCCCTGGTATGGGTATATGGCATGCTTTAAGTGTCCAATTGCCGCCTTTGGGCCCCCCACGCATAGCGATTAAAAACACGACGAGTGTGATTTTATGAAACATCGAGTACGGGCGTGTGGCAGTACAAGTACAACCACGCTGCACAAGTGCCGTACAGCTCCCTACGGCGCAGTTCGGGCACACCCTATACCCCAGCAGCTCAATATTCTTCGTGTGGTCGACTCCGTAATCGCTATATTTATTTTTATTTCTTGCCTCTAGCCTTTGAAGTCCTAAAAGGGTAACTACTGTAGACTCTTGCCTCGAAATGTTGGCACCACCGTTGCTCTCTGGTTCCATCCAAGACAAGCCCAACTGGGACCCCGAGATGACCACCACGGTCACCGAGCGAGGTGACGATGGGGCTCGAGCGGCCGTCAACGTGGTGAATGGTGCCACGCGCGCCTAACGCAACGGTTCGCGCAAAGGACAATCGGAGCGCGGGCGGTTTTGTTCGGTGGTTAGATTTTTCATTTGACAACCTTTTTTTATCGTTGCCGACCGTGAGAGAGCATGTACGCCTATTTTATATGGGCACCAACGTGGTAAATGGTGCCGCACGCGCCTAGCGCAATGGTGTGCGTGGAGGACAATCGGAGCGCGGGCGGTTTTTGTTCAGACGTTAGAGTTTCCCTGAGACGACCTATGTTTAACCCCTTCAGTTTTTGGATGACGGGCCATTGCTAACCCCGTTAGCGCCGCACCACGTTTTTGGGAAAACTCCAGCTAACGCTGGATCGCGAATGCATTCGGGGTTAATTTAACACACGACACGTAAAAGAAAATACGAGGAAGTGTGGTGAGCTTAGCACTAGAACGCTATAGGGCCCATGAAATGGGCCCAGATTTATGAGGTATTACTTGGTTTTAGAGGCATGCTCTTTGAGTGGACTTTGAATGCCCCGTTTACCACGCCAAAGCCTTGAAAAGTGATGTACTGCTGCTGTGGTGGGCCCAAAGAGTCCGGGCTCTTTTGACATGGTCGTAGTTGATAAATTGTTTTTTGCGGTTTCCGAGTGGGTGCTAAGGGGGTTAAGCTTTATTTTTCCCCAGCCGCCGGAGGATGAAAAAAAAAAGATCGATATGATGAACCATTTTTAACCCTTATAGAAGTGCATCATTGTTTCGGGGACAAATTTCTTTGAATTAGCATGCTGCGGAAGCGGTGCACCCTTCTTTTTCTGAGGCTCCTCACTGGAGGAGCTCTATGCTTCTCCCAAAAAAATGATTTTTGGGAAAAATAAAAGTGCTACCCGATAAACAATCCCATGGCCTAGGTTAAACAACGAAAATTGTTGCAAGAAATAGAACAAAACTCCGACGATTTTGGGTTAAGGGGCCCCGTCATTCAGAAGCCATTTCAGGCAGAAAGTGCCACCTCTGTCGTAGCGCGAGTCGTACTTTGTGCAGCGGTACAAGAATGAAAGTTACCAACCGTGACGAGGGCATGCAGACCCACGAGAACTCTCTATGCCAGGAATCGTATTTCAGTCTCCAGCCTGTCTTTCTTTCTACCGTTTTTCTTTTGAAGTGTCTTGTACTGTACAGCAAACATACGGCATCCGGCTTACCTCGCTCCATGCGACACCGTTGTAAGCTTTGACCCTCACAGAGTAGGCGGTTCCCATCGCCAGTGCCCCCTCTGGTGTAACCTGCCAATACATTGACATGTAGGACGCCGGTCATTAGGCAACGGATGTGTCCACGCAGCCAACTGTCCGGATTTCGCACGCTGGATGGTCTCCACTTAGCAAACGATCAGCTTTTCTCACGCTGGACTCTTTATACCCCTGAAGCAGCTGGGCTGCCATGCTCATGCCTCTGTACCGCGGCTATGGGATGCCTCAAACTCGAGCTTTTTTTGATCCGAAGCATCCGATCCCTGGTAATCGTGATATTCTCGCCACAGGGCATTTTTGGCAGGCACGACATCAGTTATGTACGTGGGAAACCCGAAGTTCCAGGTAGTACGGTACACCACCGATTACCAGGTATATCCTTCACGAGGACATACACACCCCGTAGCACACGCGATCAAAAAGCATTACGCGCAGCTTGCAGTTTCGACAAAATCTTCGATATTGAGGTGTCTTCCTAATTTTATAGCTAACGCCTCACAGAAAAAAAAAAGAAAACTTCGAATAACTAAATAAATGAACCTCACCATACTAGTGCGGAGACCCCCTTTGACGGCTTCCACTACACGAACGAGCGGGTCGGTGCCCATGAGCATTCCCGCAGACGCAACCACTGATTCGGGACCGTTCTCCGTGCTAACGATAAGAGAGGAGGCATCCCCGGCAGCCGGTGGGAAAGTGACGTACCACGACAGCCCTTGGGCTCCCGGCCCAGCGGAGTAGGCGAAAGATGGGTCTGTGGATGTAGAGGTTTCGACGGACACCTGCACCGTGCGGTGAAAAAGCGATTGAAGGACCATAAACACGCCTGGGTAGTCAGCAATGGACGCGTGCTTATGATTGGGGTAGCGCTGTTTGGTCAAGAAAAAAGCTGGGCAGTCAGAAATACCTCCATCGAAGGACCACGAAAGAGACCATAAAAGAGACCTGGGCAGTCAGTAGTGCCTCCGTTGAAGGGCCACGAAAAAGAGCTGGGCAGTCAACATGGCCTCCCATACCGTTTTCGTCGAAGGCGGAAAATAAATCAAGTATCGAAGATGAACATCAATGATTTAATATGCCCACTGAGTTACGTCACCCCCACCCAAATTGTATGTAGAATCGTCTCCCTCGACGGTGGCAAATCAGTAATTTCTGCGAAAGCCCCCCTCAGAGCGTTTATTGTTTCCGCCACACATAATACCCCCTTTGGCACCGCACCCACGTTTATCGAGACAAATTGCTTGGAGTCAGTGTGGCGCAAATTTTGCAGGAGCAAAAGCGTGCTTCTCATGCGGTAACATCGCGAACCGAACGAGGTTGCGCACGACTCGGGAGAGGAGGAAAAATGTGCGCTCTCAGCGGTGCCAAGGTTTTGACAGAACTTAAGCCTCCAATGTTCATAATAACTGACATGTCTGAGTCATCAAAGCAACAGCGTTTACGTTGCTACGATAAGGATACCGGTTTTTGGCTTAAACGTTTCCTGGCTTACGGGGCCATTCCACAAAAGAACTACCCCATGTCGTCGGGGCACCATGCGTGGTTTTGCAATATATTTCGGTATGTACCCACTGCAGGCCATGGATTGTTCATCGGGTTGCACTTTCGCTTGTTCTAAAAATTCTCTGTCGGGGTGGGGTTTAGATCTCGGGAGCGTCAGAAAAACAGGGTGCACTCCTATACCGTAGCGAGAGCAGAACAAGCCGCAGTAGCGCATGCTTCACCGGTATTTATTCGACCATCACATTTCCAACCGCCGGGATATACCTGGTACTATCAAAGCAACAGCGTTCACGTTTGGTACGACGTTGATTACAAGCAGAACAAACAACCGTAGCGCATGCTCGACCTGCAGATTAAGGTTGCGGCAGGGCGGTCGCTTTTAGGGCTCGCGCGGATGGTTACTCAATTTCTTTGCATTGCTTAAAAAATTATTTTTGTGCTTATCGGTCCCGCAGTATGCACCGGCCGCCACGGATTTGTTTTGTTGCGCTTCGCCAAATACTTTTATTTATTGCCCGTGTGTGAGCGAAGTGCAGAGCTATTCGCGGGAGAGTGGCCTACACCCGGTAGTGGAAATGGGAGTATCCCCCGTACCATGGCCTTGGTTTCAAGGAAGACCACCACGGACCCACTACGGCGGCACTGGTAGGCACATGCCCTATACCCTGCAGATTAAGAAATCTGTAGGGGAGTCGCTTTTAGGACTCGCGCGTGTGGCTACTCTATTTCTAGGCAATCTCAAGCTCTCGCGTTTTTTCAAATTCGCGAGAGGTGCGGCCGCCATGGCTTTTGTTTGTTACGCTGCGCCAACAAAGTATTTCAAAGTCTGTTTGTGGACGAGGTGTACAGAGTCACTCACACGAGTGACCTATACTCGGTAGTGAAAATGATAATATAACATTCCCCCTACCATAGGCTTGTATTCTTCTCACCGTCACATCTCCAACAGCAGGGACTCCCGCGAGAGCTGACGCCATGTCATCCGCGCTGGCGTCATAGGCTATCTTCTCCGACCAATGCCCTTCGTAACCGACAAAAAAGTAGCCGCTCAAGTCCGAGGCTGCAGCCACTACCGTGATAACTTGAACCTCGCTCGTTGCGTTCACCTGGAGCATGTAGGCGCAGGATGAAACTGTGGTTACTGCAAGGATCGTGAAGCGGGCGGCTGTGAACAACGCGGTATACATTTTTGGTTGTGATGAAAGGAGAAAAGTTTTAAATATCTTGTTTTTTTTTTGTACGGGGGTGTTTTGAGCAACGCTGCTCAAGACCAGCTAGAGCCCTCTAAATCACGATCGTATTCTCTCAACAAGTCCCGAAAATAAATAAGTATACATATAAGACAACCCTCAGTTACTTTAATTATTTAATTAATTACCGTCCATTAAAAATAGACCCAGAAAGAACTTCCTGGTGGTAAACACGCGGGTACACGAAAGGCGAAACGTTTCTTCAGCACCACATTCCCACCTCTGCTAAGCCCAACGCCATGACGTTGACTCCGATAGTGCCTTGATGGAAAGGTGGCAGCGTGCCCTTGACGGACTCCTCTACCGTTGTCGTGACGCCCACGCCTCGAAGTGACGTCGCCTACGTGTAGAAGCACGAGAGCGGCGCGGCACCCATTAATCGGACGCGATGGTGCACGAGGTTAGTTTGTGAGAGTACCGATGATTATGGTTGGTGATGTCAATGCTCCTTGTGGCATAACAGCGTCAAGCCATATATGTCCCTGTAACGAATAACTGACCACGTTTACGTAGGGTGATACATGGTTGATTCCCCTTGCTGTTACCCTACTAGACTATCATCGGAATACTGTAAGATTGCTGCGCCCCCCCCCTGACCCTCGCTTTCCCGTATAGAGTGTACGCAGGGGACTCAATTCGTGCCAAACAACCGGCCAGCTACCAAGATGCACTCAATCTCAGTCCACCATCAAGTTAGAAACACTGCCGCGCATACTCGCTCATCCAAAAACAGCCGCGTACCTGCACTGTCATTAAAGGAAGGTCGCCAATATTTGACGCAAACGCCACCCGCCACGATGAAACCGTGGAAACGCCTGACGATGATGAATCAGCCACCGATGCCTCACTAACTTTGGAAACCTCAACTGAGGAAGCTACGTTGGGCAGAGCCGCCAGGGCGGATGCGACGCGGGATGCCGCGGCGTTGTGGGGGATGGAGGCGGTGATTGCTCCGTCTAGGGCCAGCCTGAAAGTCCCGGAGACTGCGTCGGAGATGCTGATGGTCTGTTGCTCGCTGACTCCTTTTGCGCCGTCCCACTCCTATTGGCCAACAAGCACACGATGGACGCATTGTCACATCAGCAAGCACAAGACATGTTGGTGAACAAGCGCAAGATGCTCGCAGTGATATGTTATCGTCCACCATAGTACGGCGAGAAATGATGGCCCGGAGGGATACAAAGTCAACTCAAACACGACGGATGCATTGTTAGAAATTGTGATAGTCTGTTGCTCGATGACTCCGTTTGCGCCATCCCACTCCTATTGGCAAAACCTGCACATGATTCACTGGTCAGCAAGCACCCGATGTATTGGTCAACAAGCACGAGGGGAACAGAGCGTTATAATATCGTCCGCCGTAGTACGATGAGGGATGATGGCGCGGAGTGATGTCAAACGGTGTAAACCTACCGCACTAGCGGCCAGCGACCGATACCGTATCACTGCTTTATCAACGGACAGCTTCCTTCGCATTAGCCACACCACTCCGGCTGTTATTAAAAGCTACTTTCGGACTCTGATGTTAATATCTTCTCGCCAACGTTATATGTTTGGATGCGATTTCTTTCTTACTACCGGAAATGACCTAGCGCGCACGTTAAACACACATACGATGACAATCATCATAATCTACACTTGTTTCTCACCACTTGATAGCCCAAAACGTCCAATCCCATGGCATCGTTCGGAGGCGACCATGAAATGGCTAGGGACGTGGGCGAAGCCGCTTCGACCTCCACCCGAGAGGGTGGCTCCGGAACATCAGCAGGATGGATGACAGGGGGCGTGGAGGGTACCGTTTTGCCGTAGGACAGCGCAACGCCGTTGTAAGAGCTCACGCGCACGTGATAAGCTGCTCCCTTCACTAGCCCAGACACCTGTAATCGGGTTGGGGTTGGGGTGAGGGTTGAGGCTAGTTTCTAGGGTCCGGAATATCAGCAGTGTGTGGTAAAGGGCGTGGAGGGTACGGGTTTGCCGTAGGACAGCGCAACACAGTTGTAGGAGCTCAGGGTCATTGCTAACCAACACAAAAAATGTCAGGAATCGTCACAAAAAAATCGCGACATTTTCACGAATCATGACATTTGTCAGGAATCCTGACTTTGAATAGTTTTGAATTTTTTCCGTAAAAATTGATGTGAGAGGGAGGATTCCTGACATAAAAACGTGATTTTTTTGTTTTGAAAACGCGACATTTCAGAATTTCAAAATGTCAGGAATCGTGATTTTTTGTCTAGAATCGTGTTTTTTTGCGTTCGTTAGGAATTACCCTCACTCGCACGCGGTAAGCTTCTCCCTTGACTAGTCCGGGCACCTGTAATAGGGTAAGGGTTGGGGTTAGGGTTAGGGTTAGGGTTGGGGTGAAGAAACGGAGTGTATTCGCTGTCTTTCTCAGTTATAAATGTACTGTCAGTCCAGGCGTAAACACGATACCAAGTACTTGTTTCAGGCATAAGCTCTATGCTTACTACGCTTTCCGAAGCCGTTAATCTCCTTTCATCCCTGGGGTCCGCCAATATATGGTACACCAATATTGCAGTCCGACAACATATGGAATGCTAGTGTTAGAGTCCGCCAATTTATGGTACGCCAATATTTCCAGACAAGTCGCAAATGCTTTGACAATGCCATTCGTAAAAACGACATGCACACAATCAGAGTTGACTCACACCAGCCCAAAATACCTACCTCATTGTCGCAAAGCAAAATAGAGAGGATTTCTGGTACACACAAAGTTGGCTTACACCCGTCCGGAATGACCTACCTCGTATTGTTCGTACGAAGAGTTGACTGAAGCATTGACAACAGCAGATCCTTTCAAGCTCGAATCGAGCAGCGGAGTCCACCCAGAAACCAGCTGGACCACGGATGCTTCTACAGATGCGTCAAAGTCGTCCCGAACGATGCCCGAAACGTCGATGGAAAGGGTATCCGAGGTGCCCAGCTGCAACAACGAGCAATGGGCTGAAGTTTGGCAAGGTATTCTGAGGAGCAGTGTTTTGGTTGAGTTCCAGTTCCCACATTTAAATTGTGTTCATGGGGAGAAATGGTTGGTTTGTTCCTGTTCCCACATTACATTGTATTCCTTCAGTGTAGAACTTCGAAACGTGCCTATATCATCGGTGGATAGCGTCATAGATAGAATAAATGACACGTGAGCACGAACAAGATCGTGAAACACTAACGGTAGATTTTTTTGCTATCAAATCCAGATGCTGTTGGTACAAATCAAATTTTGGGGAACGCCAACCCCACCACGGGGAGTTCACAAGGGATCGCCTCCCAATTATCCAACCGGCACACATAGCACCACTCCACTCTTCGGCGATTCCGGAACAGGGAGCTCGGATAGGTCGAAACTCAAAGCTATCTAACGTACCCAACGGGGTGCGGCGTTAATTGCCAGATAACCAACGCAGACGGTGTAACCCTGGGTGAGAGCCTCCGGCTGGTCGCAGCAGAGAGGCCTCATCGATCCCAAACTATGCACCTGGTACGAATTAAGCTACGACGCAATGTTACAACAGTAGACAGTTGAACCAGTATGCAAGTAGGCTGACCTTGGAAAGGAAGACTACAGTCCACTGGAAGGTATCCGCTTGGGCGACCGTCTCTGAAGCGACCGCTTTACGCCGCACGCTTATAGTTCCGAGCATGCCCGAGCCCAGTCCTTCCAACGCCGTCTGAGCATGAGCAGGGCGTATACAATGGTTGTCATTATTTTTTAAGAAGACGTATGTGCTTCGGGCATCATTTAGTAGAATTTAATTTTACCGCGGCATGAACAACATGTCAGTTATATAGCACTAGGAACACACTATCGTACATATTCAAAGTATTCTCAAGCGTGCACGCTTAAGAAGACTAAATACGAAACTGGCGAGATTCGAACTAACGGCACATCCTTCGTTAGTTATATAGCACTATCCACTATTAATAGACCACTTAGTCACAGTGACGCAAGAGGTCTTGTGGATTGTGCTATATAACTAACACAACTAAACTCCAAACTCCAAGCAATGACCATTTTTCTTTTAGCGTAGTGTAGAGCATTAAGTATATGGTTGTCAAAATCATCCGGACAGGCCAATTCCAAAATATGGCCAATCGTTTTCGAAGGCACCCACCTCAACAACGCCGGCGGTGGCGTTCGCATCGAGGGGTACAGTTGCCTGATCCCCGTACCTCAAACGGAACGTTCCCGAGAGAGATCCATTTGTGGTGCCCACAGAAACCACCTGGAATGATGTCAGGAGACATGTCAAGCAAGGGAAAACGCGCGCTGTCAAGGGTGTAGGACCGAGTGTTCCACACTAAATAAAATATGTAAGGAGACATGTCAAGCGAAGGCAAACGTGCGCTGTCAACGGTGCAGGGCCGAGTATGCCACCCTAAAATGTAATAGTTAATATGTCAGGCAAGGAAAATTAAGGCAGATTTGGTGTCAGATAAGGGAAACGTAGGAAATTTTGCTGCCTGTCAAGGGGTGAAAGTGCTGTCTGCTCACGCCTTTGCCTGCAAGGGGCCGGGAAACGCGAGTCAGTTCGGGAGTTATATTCTTGTGAAAACCTGCAGAACCTGAGAATGCAGCACTTGCGCTTGGGACTAGCGTTTTCGGTAGTAGCATTAACCCTTTGACCACTGCAGGACTGTTCCTGCTCTACTTCCAAGTAATTTGTCCCTAAAAGGGGCTGCAGCTATTAAGGGATTGAGGCCGAAAACGCCGCCAACTAGGCCATCCTCTTCGAACGAATGCCCGAGCTTCTCGAACCTTGGCCGTGTGAACAGCCAATAGAGCGCAAATATGTAACTTGGACTAACCCATTCAGAGTCCATATATAGTTAGGACCAAATACCTGAAACTAGAGTTGGTTCATTGTTGCAGCAGTGAACGGGTTGCACACCAAAACCAGTGGCACTTAACCCTGCTGAGCTCCAGCGTCCGAAGCAAATATTGAACGATAGGGGAGAATCGTACTGCTCTGGCTTTTGAGGACTGTGTTGCGAACGGTACTCCCGCCCCCGAGATCAACAGTCATTTCCCACAGCACTTAAACTAACAGTGACGACGAAAGTCAAGCTACAAGGAGATGTACAAGGCAGTATCGGAACGAACCTGCTGTTCACAGCCCCTCCAGCCTTCAACCCACCTTGATGATACCCTAACCATGACCTTAACCCTAACCCTAAGTGGTACGCCGCCATCGGATGGTTTGCCACGCTGCGGGGAATGAGAATGGGGTATTATACCCCCTCCCCCTTCATTCGAAGTTGTCATCCATATGCAAGAAAGTACGCACATGGTGTGGAAATCTACCTCACAAGTGGTTCTTAGTAGGATGCAGCTCACTCTTCATACGACTCGCCGAACACCTCACGGCGCTTCGCGCTTGGTGCACGCGATGTCTGCCTCGTCGGTGATAACGCGACGTGCTCCGTCCCGGCATTGTAGGGATGCGAGGGTCAATGCTCATATGACTACGGCTATGCATGAAATGAGTACACCCCACCTGCTTACCCATTCATGGATTTATCAACTCAACACCCTTAGAACTGCAACCATGTTTTGGATACAAGCGACTAGAAAGTCGGGTTGGATTGGTTTGGCAGCAGCGAATTTTCACGACACACGAAAGGGCCAGAAAGCGTTAAAGAAAAGGCCGGTTTCTAGCGCAGGGCAAGGCAGGCGCGAGTAATGACCAGAATAAACCGGCGAGTTCACCTTGAACGCGGTGTGAGTAGAGAAAAGGAATGTAGGAAAATTATCCAATGACGTGTACTCGTAGAACGACACGATTCGATCGACAAAGCTTTGTCGCAGAACTCAGGACGGCAGTTTCGAAAATCTTTGTGTATAATGAACGAACCCTTTTACTGCTTGCTGCAAAAACGATCAAAATCTGTCTTCAAATGGTTTGACCCCGAGGTACAGCTTTGTTTCAGGGCTCATCCTTGCGTCTTTGACATTGATACAGGACCCACGCACGAGCGATCTCGAGGCCCAAACCTACTGACCAAGATGGCCCAAACGACCTCCAATTTCCTATTTTGGTCTTACACATTACTAGGTGTTGTTTTTTTCGTATAAATCGTAGAAGCTTCCAATAATATACGTGGTAGTTTTTGTTTTCGCGGGAGTAGATGGAAGCTTCCAGGGAAGCTTCCAGGGAAGCTTCCACTACTTCCATAGAAACTTCCACGGTTTCCATTCAAGCTTCCACTACTTCCACGGAAGCATCCACTGCTTCCACGGAAGCGCCCACTACTGTACTTCCATGGAAACGCATTCCACTACTGCCACGAAAGCTTTCCCTACTTCCATGGAAGCTTCCATGGAAATTTCATGGAAATAGTGGAAGCTTTCACGGAAGCTTCTTTGAAAGATTCCCTACTTTCATGGAAAGTGCTCCCATGGAATCTTCCACTGATTCCATAGAAGCCTCCGTGGAATCTTCCACTGCTTCCATAGAAGCTTCCGTGGAATCTTCCACTGCTTCCATGGAAGCTTCCATGGAAGGAGTGGAAGCACTAACTCCATGTAAGCTTTTACTACTGCCATGGAGGCTACTTCCATGGAAGTACGGATCGTAACGTCAATGGAAGCTTCCATTATCCACTTCAATGGAAACTTCCATCTACTGCCATAGAAGTAAAACGCTTCCTTGGAAATGAATGCAAGCTTCCATGAAAGCAGGTTGCATGGAAGTGCACGAAAGCTTTCACGGAAGCTCGCATGGAAGTAGTGGAAGCTTCCATGGAAGACGTTTACATGGAAGTGCACGGAAGCTTCCATGGAAATAGTGGAAGTTTTAATAAAGTTACTGGAAAATTTTACGCAAGAAGTTTCTGTGGGACTAGTGGAAGCTTCCATGGAAGTATTTTCTGCTTATTTATAAGTACATGGAAGCTTCCTTAAAAGCACGGGGAAATTTCCATGGAAGTGGTGGAAGCTTCCATGGAGGTAATGGAAGCTTCCATGGAAGCGGTGGAAGTTTCCAGCTTCGATGGACGTAGATGGAAGCTTTCATGGAAGTCGCTTCCATCGATACTTCTAAGTTCAGCAACCTGGAGTGTACTCAACCACAGCGACCTAGAGCATTCCAAGCACATCGACCTGGAGTCTTTCCAAGCGCAACGACCCAGGGCCCTCCCAAAGTACAGCGACCTACTACTGTAGAGTATACATAAGCACAGCGATCTAGAGTATACCCAAGCAAAGCCACGGTAGAGAATATTTCCAAGCACGTCAACCTATCATCTAATAGGTTACTTGGCCAAAAATTTAAAAAAAAGTTAAAAAGACGATTAAGGAACTATTTCGTAACGTTAGGCTTTAAATGAAACTATTTATTCTGTGTGAATGAAGAAAAGAAATCTGAAAGTGAAAATAAAATTATAGAAAAGAGCGTTTCCAAGCACATCGACCTAGAGTCTTCCCACAGCACACCAACCAAGCAGAAACCTTCGGTAGTGATGAATGTTAGGGGCCGGATCGGTTTGAGTTAAAAAACGCACGTGGAATTTCATGGAAAGGACATTGCATGGAAGTAAGTGGAAGTGAGCAGAAGTCGATGGAAGCTAATGGAAGTACACGGAGCAAAACGGAAGCCTGTCGAAGTTCATGGAAGCCAATGAAAATAAATACAGCTCCTCGGAAGCTTCCATGGGTTTACACGTAAGATTCCGTAGATGTACATGGACGCAGTGGTAGCTTCCATTATTATACATGCAACTTTCCACTACTTCCGCGAAAGCTTTCATGCACTTCCATGGAGGTTTCCACGACTTCCACGGAAGCTTCCACCAAAACCACGGAAGCTTCCACTGCTTCCATGGAAACTTCCATTGGAATTACATGGAAGCAGTTGAAGCTCCCACTACTTCCATGGAAACGCTTCCACTACTTCCACGGAGGCTTCCACAGAAGCTGTGGAAGCAGTGAAAGCTTCAATGGGAGTCGTGAGTGTAGATTGGAGTAGTGGAAGCTTCCATGGAAGTGCCACCGGAACCTTCCGTGAAAGCTTCCACTTCCACCTGTATGGAAGTTTCCACTACTTTCATTGAAACTTTCATAAGATTCCATGGAAGTGCATTATGTTATGGTATTTTTGACAAAGGTTAGAGACCAGGAGCCAATATATTGGATACTGAGATAAAAGGGTTTCCACATACCCTTGTGGGCATGTGCGTATAGGGAAACAAGGGGATAGGGGATGATACGAAAGGGTTTTATCTCGCGCACAGCGATCAATTGTCGTCGTCGTGGTCGAGTTCCCTTCCGTGGGCTGAGGAATAATACAAACGAACTACTAAGGATATACAAGTGAGTGGCATCGTGGGACCTGCTTAGTAGAGAGACCTG
>JAYJMJ010000599.1:220467-254938 GCA_036873875.1 Laminaria ephemera | reverse complement strand
CCCCTCCTAAAAAAGAAACAATTCCGACCAATTTGCAATCGGCGTTCGCAACAGCAGAGACGAATGGCTTCATCAGCAGGAAATACCTCCCCCCATATATACGGGCTAGTACAAGCCCGAGGTGGACGAGATCATGAAAATCGGGGGGTAAAAGACGGAGATAGGCGCCAAGTACCGCAATGGGTCCATCACGAGCAACAGGTCAAGACTGCCCAGAGGCAACGGGACAGCCACTGTGCGACCGCGACCTCGCCCCCCCTCCCAATCAATCTCGCAGATTCGCGATCGGCCTTATTCGCAGTAGTGGGCACTCGAGACCTTCTCTCTGCTGGCAACAACAACACGCGGGGCCAACGGTGCCAACATTGGAAATTTCCAGGAAAAATCCAAACGCAATTATGGTTTTCATATAGCTATCATACCCCCGCCTCTCAGTTACCAATTTGTACGTACTGCGTTGCACGCATTATTTTGTGCTTGTTTTCTTCCAACGGGATGCTTTCAGCGTGTTTTTTTTTGTGACAATGGGCTACACAAGGAGATTGCAGGGAAATACAGGTAAAGCTATTAATATTTAAAAAAAAATCATTTTACTACTGCAAACAATATCCCCCCCCCCCAAAAAAATCATGTTGTTTCTCCCCTATAAAACGTGAGTGCAGTTCTAAAAAGGGTTAATAATGCGAAAACATCATCATTCATTATGAGGTCCAGTTGTGTGACCAAACACCTTTACCCAAACCTCTTTTCTCCTATTTGCCGTGTGCGAAGATGCCAGGAGACGGCCAAACGCCAAGCTGTCTGCTTGCCTGCCACGGCGCTTCCATCTGTCTATACATACTGTCCAGACAGATGGTGTCTCTCCACCCCTTCTCCAGATCCGGGCCGGTCGATTAGATTGCTACCAGCTACCACAGGTCCCCTCTGTCGTTTTCCTCCAAGAGGCGAGCTACGTCTGAGTGCGGGTCTTGCGCGACCATGTCCAGGGCGCTCACACCGTTGTCATCCTTCGTGTACCTGGCATTTCACGACAGCGGCAGACGACGACGGCGGCATAAGAAAGCGAGCGTGATTTGTGAGAGAGGGTCGTATTGTCTTCTGGGTCGCCACTTGAAAAACCCGAGCCAAAAATGAAGAAAATCTTCTACACACATCGGACAATTATCTAGATCTTATATCTGCTTGTATGGTATGTTGTGCAGGATCTGTGTAGTACAGATCCAACCCAGCAAATATATGCTAGATCATCCAGGTGGTCCGGCTCTCACCGGGCAACATGATCTAGACCATGCAAATCATATATAGACCAGGGATCTGTCTGCCGTGAAAAACACAGCTCATGAATGGGATCTGATCTGTCCGACGTGCGAATAGTTATCAACAGATGAACCGAATACCCAGGGCAAGCCTTAAGACATGATCTGCCCCCCAGAACGGCTTGACGCATGAAGGGTCATCCTTTGTGTACCTGGCATTTCACGACGCGCGTTTGTATGCGACATGTAGCACATGACGACGACAGAAGACATACAGTACAGAACTCCAAATAAGAAAGAGGGAAACAAGAAAGGCAGCTTGATATTTACAGGAAAACAAGAATCTTGGAGCCGTTATACTGAAGTTAGTGTAGAACGCCCCCTCTCCAGAATAAGAAACCCAGCCTGGGATAGCATTTCTGTTTTGTAACAGGTGTCCTGTACTGTTTATGTATCGACAAGCGCCTCTGGTTAGCATGGCTAGGTGGCACGATGGCAGAAGACGTATTTTATAGACAAACACCTCTGGTGAGCATGGCTGGGTGGGCGCCCCAAACAAAACATGTCATATACCTCAGTGGGAACACGACAAAAATATAAACTTACACCACCCCCCCCAGGTCAGAACGAAAAACAAACCAGCGCTGGGGGAACTCAACCCGTGTGCCGCTTTGCGTGCCGTTTTGCGTGTTGCTTCGCGTGCCGGTTCGCGAGTCGGTTTGCGTGTCGATTCGCGTGCGCTTCGCGTGAAACGTGCCGGTTCGCGTGCCGTTTCGCTTCGCGTGCAAAACAAGCGCGAAGCGCGTCTACACCAACAAGGAGGCATAGAACTGGAACAAAAACATCAAGAACGAGCGAAGAACAGGAGCAAAAACACTAACAAGGAGCGAATAACAGGAACAAAACGCACCAACGACGAGCAAAGAACGGGAACAAAAACGGCTAAAACACACAAAAAAAAGACCGGCGCGAACGAAACGGCTGTGGTACATACTCACATGTCGGCGCCATGGAGGAGCAAAACCGCCACCGCCCTCCTTCGATCGGCCTCGCACGCAACGTGCAACGCCGTGCGCGCCCCTTCGGTTGGGTCGGGCCAGTGCACGTCCCCCTTGTGGGCGATGCACCACGCGATTCTCTCCACGTCGCCACGCGCCGCGGCCTGGAGGTTGGTTGGTTGGTAGTTATAGGTGAGTATAGGTGGGTATAGGCAAATACATGGTGAGTATAGATGGGTATACGTCAGTATACGCGTGGGTACAGGCGAGTTTATGTGGGTATAGGTGAGTATTAAGAATATCTCCACGTCGCCATGCGCCGCGGCCTGAAGGTTGGTTGTTAGGCGGCGGAAAACGAAAGATGAGTATAGGTGAATGTATACTAGGAGGGTATTGGTGAGTATCCGGTCGGGTCGGGTAGGTAAGTATATAGGTGGGTATAGGTGGGTAAATATGGGTGCAGGTGAGTATCGGTGGGTATAAATGAGTATGGGGGGGTACGTTTGGGTATAGGTGGTGTGGGCGAGTATTGGTGGGTGGAGGTGAGTATAGGTGATAATACGTGGGTAACGGCGAGTGTATAGGTGGGTGTAGGTGGGTATAGGATTATCTCCACGTCGGAGCGGTACCGCGGCCTGAAGGTTGTTTGTCAGGCAGCGGAAAACGAAAGATAGGTACCGTTGAGTATAGGTGGGTATAGGTGAGTATTAAGCGGTAGAAGAGTTAAGTGAGTATCGGTGGGTATATGAGAGTGTAGGTGGGTGTAGGTGAGTAATTGTGGGACATGTGAGTATAGCTGGGATGGGTGAAAACAGGTGGGTATAGGTGAGAATTGGCGGGTATGCATTTTTCTCCACGCCGCCACGCGCCGCGGCCTGAAGGTTGGTTGTCAGGAGGCGGAAAACTAAAGATGGGTAGGTATAGGTGAGTATAGGTGATCATAGGTGAGTATACAGATAGATATACATAGGCAAAGCAAGTAGTGGTGAGAATAGATATATATGTTACTCAGCATTTGTTAATTATCTCCACTACGAGTTTGAGCCTCCCCGAGGGACTTTATATTCTGCAAATATTGACACAGAAGGCGCCCAGCTTGTGTGTGCACATTTCGACGGAAGTCGACAACGGAAGAATATGCTGAATCCTTCTCAAGATAAAAATGAAAGCTGCGCGGGGGGGGGGTACTCATTTCATGCATGGCCGTAGTCGTATGACCATAGACCCTCGCATCCCTACAATGCCGGGACGGAGCACGTCGGATTTCCACAGACCAGTCAGACATCGCGTGCACCACGTAGAGTGGGGGGGAGGGAGTGCCTGCTACGATGTGACACCGGATCCGAGTTACAAGGGACGGAGCTAGAGCAAAAGTGTAAATATAATAGAAAATATGAAAAAGTAGGAAAAAAACTGCACCCACGTTTCGGGGATACGCTACTTCGAGTTAGTACAAAATAAATTTTGCACTGCATCTAAAGGGGTAAACGAAGAACAATGTTGCAAAAAAGGTCTCACATGATGCATCGCCTTGGACACTAGGGGGGGTTCTCTTGTATCATCCTCGACGAACCCGTACCAGCGGTACTTGGCGATGATCCACCTGGGTTAGGGATGCGACAGGAACGCACATCGGAAACGCAAGAACAAAAAGGAGATATAAACAGTATTTTAGATGCAAGCTAGGTCGTCGGAAACGCAATAAAAAAGGGAAGAAAGCATCATTCGTCAAGACAAGTCTTCGGTAGGATGCGACGGGTACGCATGTTGGAAACGCAACAAAAAAAAAAGGGGAAGAAGCATTATTTGGTGGCAAGGTTACTCGTCGGTAAGGGTTAACCCTTTGACCACCGCAAAAACCATCCAATCCCACTCTAAATTTCAAGTAGGTTGTCCCCAAAAACGTATTGGGGTTCTAAAGGGACTAAGGTTAGGGTCAGGGTCTAGCACAAAACATACCAGGTATAAACATATAATATATACCCTACGGTATATATATATCCCGGTCAACAGGGCTGTGAGTTGGCTTGACTTGACGGCTAGTTATTAATAGTTGGGTGGCGAAGAAATCCAACCAACTGAATGTACGTAGTCTTTCTCGATAGAAAACGCACTGCGAGCCACAAACGCACCAGTCAAGTATGAAAACGCACAATCCCGCAAATCACATCGAGGAACAAACTGCAATACCTATTAATAGCCAACGAATAACTAGTTGGGCGACTATTAATAATAATCAGCCAAGTCACACCCCTAACAGCCAAGGGTGCGTTTGGTAGGGGATATACTCTGGGGTACCCGGCAACCAAACCATACCAACACCGCCAACAACAGCAACGCCAACAACGCCAACACCAACAACACCAACACCATCAACAACAACGACAACAACACCAACGCCATCTACATTTTTTTTTTTTTTTTTTTTTTTTTTTTTATCCTCCGGCGGATGGGGAAAAATAAAGCTTAAGCTCACCACACTTCCACGTACTTTCGTCTACATGGCAACTCTACAACAACAATAACACCATCTACAACTAACACCATTAGCTCTACAACAACAACAACTTTCACCAACATAAACAACAATTTGGCGAGCTGTTAGCAACGCGACAGCAAGGGAAGGAACAGGCGACAAGGCGTCGGTTACGCGACGAAAAAGGCAGACACATCCGTCCGTCAGTGGCAACTGTTACGCCATTTGAGGTAACATTTTTCACACAAAAAGTATGATTAAACCAAACAAGCCTTCTCACAAAGAAACTAAAAAATAGTCGGAAAGCTGGCATCGCTGCGACTCTAACTCTAATACATATAGTACCAACTAATAACTACAGGTACTTTTATCTCTGTCTCGCAGTGCATGACCACGGAGCTAATGTCTCTCTAGGATGGGACATCGGTACTGAGACTGGGTTTGCTAATGTCGATGGGTGGAAATAATGGTTTTATGTGAAGAACACACACACATCTGCCCGTGGCAAAACCGGCGCCAGCTGGGCAAAACATGTACGAGGGCAAAAAATGAACAACAGCCGTTTATCCGCAAGAAAAAGCGCGGTAGCGCGCTGCTGTTGTCGGTCGCGTCATGTACAAACGAGGTCCGAAGGAGAAAAAATCGTTCTTAAAAATCCCTTATCACTATTACGGGGGTACATAGTAATCAGGACCAAATATGGAGTAAAAATAGGGGAATATATAGGTTTTCGTGTGTATCGTAGGTCCTGATTACTATGGCCCTCCGTAATAGTCTTTGACCCAATAAGCTCGCAGCTTTTTTCGCTTCACTGGGCCCGTATTTTCGAGTTTTCTCGCATCTGCGCTATGTAGGGTTTAGAGAACTTGTGCAAACTGGCAAAAAATTGGGCCCTTTCGGTGTAAAATATGCAACTTCGCAAGACTCGCACAAAATTTCAAAATAAATTGCTCATTGGGTCGAAGCCTACTTGTCAGTCTTTGTTCTGATATGACGAAACACGCTCGAACTTTTTGCCAAACCGTTCAGCCTTCGTTCTTCACCGCAGCACTTCCTGAAAGTCGGCTACCAGACCAGCTTTCTATACCCGTCAGTGGCAAACCAGCGCCAGCTGGGTGAAACAATATGGGCCTGGGCAAAAAAAAAGAAAAGCGGCCGTTCATCAGCATATAAAGACACGCGGTAGTCGGATACGTCATGGACAAACGAGGTTCGATGGATAATCTCTTCTCGCAGTTTTCTGCTTTGATGAATAACTCTCCAAACTTTTGCCTAGCCCTTCAGCGATCACTCTTCCCAGCGGCACCAGCAGCAGCAGCAGCAGCAGCAGCAGCAGTTCCTGACAGTCTGCTATCAAACTAGCACACAGTATAAAAACAACAGCCGTTCATCAGCAAAGACGCGCGGTAGAGCTGCGGTTGTCGTTCACGTTATGTATAAACAAGGTCCGACGGAGCACCCCTTATCGCAATATGTGCTATGTTTTGATGGAGCACTCTCCGGCCTCATGCCAAACCCTTCAGCGATCACTCTTCCCAGCAGCAGCAACAACAGCAGTTCTTGCCAGGCGGCTACCCAAACAGCTTTTATGCAGTAAAAAAACAGCAGCCGTTCATCAGCAAAGACTCGGTAGAGCTGCTGTTGCTGGTCACGTTATGTACAAACATGGTCCGACAGAGGAAAGAATCGTTCCCAACAACCCCTCATCGCAGCCATTGTTCTGCTTTGATGAAGTACTCTCCAACCTTCTGCCAAACCCTTCAGGCTCCACCCTTCACAGCAGCAGCAACGGCAGCAGCAGTTCCTGCCAGTCGGCTACCAAACCAGCTTTCTATACAGGAAAAAGACAACATCCGTTCATTAGCAAAGACGCGCGGTAGAGCTGCTGCTGTCGGTCACGTTGTCAACAACCCCTTATGGCAGCATTTGTGCTGCTTTGATGAATAATTCTCCAATCTTCTGCCAAATCCTTCACCCTATAATAGCAGTAGCAGCAGTTCCTGACTATCGGCTACCAAACCAGTTTTCATACAGTAAAATAAAACACAACAGCCGTTCATCAGCAAAGACGCGCGGTAGAGCTGAAGTTTGTCGTTCTCGTCATGTACACGCAAGGTCCGAATTCGTTCACAACAATCGCTTATCGCAGCGTTCGTTCTGCTGTGATGAATTGCTCTACAACTTTCTGCCAAACCAAACAGCCTTCACCGTTCACAGCAGCAGCAGCAGTTCCTGCCAGTCGGGTACCAAACCAGCCTTTTGTATTTGTCAATGACAAACCGGCGCCAGCTAGGTGAAACAACGTGTGCGTCGTAAAAAGAAAAAGAAAAAGCCGTCCATCGGGGAAAACGCGCCGTAGAGCTGCTGTTGTCGGTCACGGCTGAACAAACGAGGTTCGGCGGGGAGAATATGAAAACCCTTTCAGAACCGCAAAGAAAACCCCCACAATCACAAGCAAAAATTTGAATACGTCGGATAAATCACCGTTCTCCGCTTGATGATCTAGACCTTTCAGGGAAGATCTGTATGTCTAGCTCATACTACCGGGTGGGAGCCGTACGATCTGCACGATCAAGCAAATGTTTCCAGGGTTGGTTGGATCTGTACTCTCTATAAAGATTCTGCACAACATCTCATAACGGCAGATACAGGATCTACTGGAGATAGATGATCTAGATCGTGATCTGTCCGAGGTGTCAAGTAGTTTGTCCCCAAAAACTTGGGTGCAGTTCTAAAGCAGTTAAGAGTACACTGGGAGGCTCCCAATAGTGCCGGTATGTGCCAGCCCAATATACCGGCACTATGCAGGGCACCGGCACTATTGGGAATAGGGTTACTATAGAGCGTTCCAGTCGTGCCATGCGATTTCACCGACACTATAGAGAGCAGTGGCACTATTCAACCGGCACTATTGGGAATAGGGTTACTACAGCGTTGCTATAGTGAGTTCCAGCCGTGCCAAGCGATTTCACCTGCACTATAGAGAGCATTGGCACTATTCAACCAGCACTATTGGGAATAGGGTTACTACAGCGTTGCTATAGTGAGTTCCAGCCGTGCCAAGCGATTTTACCGGCACTATAGAGAGCAGTGGCACTATTCAACCGCCGGCACTATTGGGAGCCCCCCACTGCAATTCCATTCTTAACTTCTTTGCCCGTTGGGGACCCAGCTATAGCGACCTAACAAGCGACAAGTGCGGTCGTATCAACCTTCTAGCGCAACGGTACAGCGGGGTACTCGGTTTACGAGCGTCCATAACAAAAAGAGAAAACGGACTTAAGAGCGGTCAACTCGGCTTGTCGCGGCTTACGATGCTTATACTAAAACATACCGGTATAGTATACGTTGCCCAATCTGAGATAAGAGCGACAAGGAGATACGAGCGGTCACATTTGCCCGTTCCAAGTGGCTCTTAAATCGGGTACCTCATTGTACAAGTATTATCCGTGCGCTGCACTTCGGATGCACCTCATACGACAGCAGCCTGCGCTGTTTCTGCGCCGTGTGGCCATATTGATTGCAATAAAATCGAAGAAAATCGACTAGCGTTGGGAATGCTGAACCCTCTGCGCGATAAAAATGAAGGCACGTACCGGGGGGGGAGAAGGGACGACACCTGTAACCACGGCTTGTCTAGAAACTGGAAAGTAAAACTGAGATAAAAAAAACAAAAAAACAACTTGCTGTAACCGTAATTTGTTTTCGGCACTTTTCCCCTCTAAAGTCCCAAAGGGATTGACAACACCTTGATGCAGTAATGAAGATGGGCTGATCCACTAATCATCAAGAATACTACGGCGACAATATCAGGGTCTTGGATCGAGAAAGCAAAACATCTGCAACAGCATCACAAAGAAAGGGTTCGGGCTATGATACAAACCCCAGCAATTAACAAAAAATCAATACGGCAAACAATCCAAGCTATAAGCTAAACATTCCCTATACTCCGGAGTAAAAAAAATCGTATGTATGTACAACAAGGAATAACAAAATGTCCTCAACAAAATGGACCCAACAAAATGTTCTCAACAAAATGTCCACAACAAACTGTTCTCAACAAAATGACAACAAAAGTGGCCTCAACAAAATGACACCAACAAAACAACAACGGCAAACATTTTTACGGGTAGGTGAGCGAAAGCAGTCCTTCCCACGCCCATACACCAAACACAACAAACAGCAATTACCAACGGCAAACGCCTACAGGCCTTCAACTTTTTTTTCGTTTTTTTTCCCACCGCATTGGAACCCCCCCCCCCCCAAGATGATGCAGCTCACCCTACATGCGACCCGCCAAACACCTCACGGCGCTTCGCGCTTGGTGCACGTGATGTCTGCCTGGTCGGTGAATACCCGACGTGCTCCGTCCCGGCATTGTAGGGATGCGAGGGTCAATGCTTATATGACTACGGCTATGCATGAAATGAGTACACCCCCCCCCCCTACCGTATTCTTGATCCACGGCAGATGAAACATAGTGATTTTTTGTCAAATGAGTGAAAGTCACGATAATTCATAAGGGGGGCGTGGTGAAGTTTAGTTGATTCATACTACGTCAAGTAGTTCATTCATTTCCATGCTCGAGTGAGACGATAAGTGAAATGAGGTTCAAAATATCGGGCAATTCTCTCCACATCAGTGCTGCGGTAGAGCGGGACCTACCTGCTGCTCACAGCCCCTCCAGCCTTCAATCCACCTTGATGAAACCACCGTCGGGTCGGTACCAGTCAACGAATCCCCATCCGACCACAGTTCCTCGCTGAAACTGTCAGCCGTTTCGTTCGATGCCATAAACTCCGAGACAAACAGAGAGCCATCCGCGGAAACTAGAACCCGGGGACACAGGCCTACTCTCCCCTCCAGGCACGTTTCAGCGGGGATGCTGATGAGCCAGCGCCGTCCGTATCGGCCGAGGTCGCCGGGAAGTTCCTGGAAATGGGGATCGGGTGTTGGCATTCAGCTTAGCTTGTTACAACACGCCAAGCGAGACTCGAAACCTTCAACATTAGTGGGACAACAAACGGTGCCATGGGACACCACGTCAAGCCAAGTATAATACTGCCGAAACACCTGAGAGAAACCGTTCAATGGGTGACATATATATATATATATTAATAGGTGAACGATGCGATCAAACCCATAGTTCCGAGCGTAATGACGTGACTGGGTTGTGGATGGCAGGCCGCTAGGTCCCCAAGAGGCCAGACAATCGGCATACCGTATACTATAATCAAGATGTCACATCCCCTCGGGCGCGTGCTACAATAGAGGTAGCAATTTTCGGTTTTTTTGTTTCTGAATGACGGGGCTCCTTAACCCAAAAATCATCGGAATGTCATTCTTGTTTTGCAATATGAGTTTTTCGTATACCTGGGCCGTAGGTTCGTTCATCGGGTTGCACTTTCGTTCTTCTCAAAAATCATTTTTTTGGGTGAGGTTTAGAGCTCAAGTGGGGAGCCCGAGAAACAAAATGGTGCGCCTCTATCGTAGCAGGTGTCGCCGAGCGATTCGTCTATGAAAACATCTCGACTACAGCATAGCTTTTCCAAAGCCACCGTGATCATCAGCTTCGTTGTATGTGCTGTATGTGCTGTATGCGCCCCCCTCGGTTTGGGCAAAGTTGGCTCTGAAATTGGTCGAAGGGGGTGTGTTGTCTTACGTGTTATACGGTACAGTGGTGGTCTCCCTATAGTGTCGGTATGTGCTAGCCAAGAAATACCGGCAGTATACCGGGCACCGGCACTATTGGGTAGAGTACCGATACTGGGTTCCGGTCGTGCCAAGCGCTTTCACCGGCACTATACCGGCAATAGGCACTTTTTTCTTTTTTTATCTCACTTTTTTACTTTCCAGCTTCTGGACAAACCGTGGTCACAGGTGTCGGTCGTCCCTTCTCCCCCCTGGTACGTGCCTTCATTTTTATCGCGTAGAGGGTTCAGCATTCCCAACTCTCGTCGATTTTCATCGAATTTTGCTAACTCACGCTCTCGCGCTTTCCGCAAGTCAATTTTTAGCACAAGAAAAAGTCCCTACGAGTACCAGTATGCACTCGGGGGAGCTCGGACCCGCGACAATGACCTTAGTGGTTACGCGATTAACCCACTAGACCATCGGGGACGCTGACTATTCGACCGGCACTATACGGAACCCCCCCCGGTATTTGAACGCAGCGGATGAGTCGAAAGGCCGTCGCTCTGACACCGGCGAAGCCCTGCGTTGCAATGAAGAAACGTGTATATATGTGCTGTACAGAGATTCGATGGCGGAGAAGACCGTGACCCCTGTTAGGCGCTGACGCATGCTACGGTAGGTCTGCAACCATTTTTTCTGAGGCTCCTTACTTGATGAGCTCTAAGCCTCACCCAATACTTTGAGAAACAACGATGGCGCAACCTCACGAACGATCCCATGGTCTAGGTATACAACAAATAATAACGTAAAACACTATTCCGGAGGACCATAGTAATCAGGACCCACGAGATACACAAACAACTATATATTCCACTGTTTTTACTAACCATATTTGGTCCTCATTACTGTGTTCCCCCGTTATAATGGTATTCCAACCCTATTGGGTAGTTCCTCAGTTTGAGAGCCGCGCGAGTCGTAAATATTGCGGAACTGAGCAAAACAAAACACGCCATTCTTACGTTATTCCAGATTCCAAACTTTGACAGCAAGAAACCTAGGCGATGCGACAAATGCGTCCAGCAACCTAGACCGCTTTGGTAACCCGCTATGTATCCCCCACAAAACACAGCGCCCATCTCCGCGGGCGTGGTGGCGAAGATGGAGACAAAGGAGAAGATCGAGGCTGTGGAGAAGAAGATCAAGACTGTGGAGGAGGCCGAAAAATGCTACTGCTATTGTAGCACGCGTCCGGTCAAGAAAAAAACACAACCGAAAATATTTGGTTACCTCTCGCGTAACGGACGTGCCTCCTGGCACGGTAGGCAGCGCCTTGACGAGTTTCTCAAAGCTCTCCGCTGACGAGTCGGCAGCCACCGCGTCTGTCACGAGCCCCCTATTATATGTTTCAAAGTCATAAGTGGGAGAACAGGAGGTTTGGTTTTTAAGTTTGAAAGTCATGGATAAGTGCGAGAGATGAAGATATTTGGTTTTGATACTGTACAGTCGTAGATAAGTATGAGAGGGGGGGGGCTGGTCTCGATGTGTCCCCCTTCTTGGTGCTAGTTTTGCGTTCAGATGGAACTTGACGGTTCCATAGAAAAACATCTTGGTGTAGACTACATCATGTCAATATTGAAGGTACCTGTTGCGCTACCACCCATTCTATGTGTCGAGTGTCTTCTCGGCCATACCGAAGGGAACAAGGAACGACACCTGTGACTACGGCTTGTCCAGAAGTTCGCTGAGGGTAAGACCTCCTACGAATTGAGCTGGAAAGTAAAAGTGATGATTAAATATATATAAAAAACAAATAGTTGGACATGGTCATCAGAGTGCAACCCCCTGACGTGTGTTTACATTCACCGTTCGAAGCGGCCTCGGCCCGTCCCCTAGTTACTGATGTACGACTTCCTTCAGCTATAACAACACCAACAACCGCAGTGATTCTGCTCACCTGTACGATCGGAAGAAATATCCACCAACGTCATTTTTTGTTGCATAAGCCTCCACGGCCCGTGTGTCGACACTGGAGTACAAGCGGGAGTCCGAATGATTACAACAGCAGCAACAACAACAACAACAACAACAACAACAACCCTCGTCTTTGTACTCGCCTGTACGAAAGGTAGAAGTATCCACCGACATCGTTTTTGGTTGCTGAGACCTCCACCGCCTGAACATCGACATCGGAGTAGAGGAGGGAGTCCGAAGGACTGCCACCGGAGGCATACCCTTCCAATCCCACCACGTCCCACTCCACCTTGTAGCTGCAAGCACATGTATAACATTCATATATGATAGGGGGTAATAACTAATTAATACATTTACCTGGTATTAATTAGTTGGGGGTTGTATATATATACAGGGGATACATTTGAGACTAAAATACACTTTGCGCTTAATTCACTATTTTTATCGTCATATCGGACACGTATCCTTCCAATCCCACGACGTCCCACTCCATCTTGCAGCTTCAAGCACGTGCATGTATTCGGTTAACGAAAAATTCAAAGCAGCGCGGTGTTTGAGTCGGAGGATAAACGTTCTCGGTGCGACCGGCAGTGAACCCTGTTAGAGCTGCACCAACGTGTTTGGGGAAAAAAAAAACCTGGGAATCAGTGTCCTGATCATTTTGTGAAACAGAAGTACGAGCAAAGCCACGCACTTGACTACGGGCTTCCCGCCATCGTCCGCAGAAGGCTCGAAGCCAACCAGTAGAGAGGTGGCAGAAGAAGGAAGCACGTCGACAGTCAGAGGCGGTGCCGCCTGCGTGCAGGGGGCCTCGTTCGCTGGGCTCGAAAGCGCCCCCACCACAGAGAATCCTTCCTGCGAGCAGGTTTATTCCGACGAAGAGTTTTGTTTTGGTTTAGCTCGGGTCGGAGTGCATTTGACTATTCTCCGACCGAGAATTGCGGTGAACGGTGTCATAGGGTTAGGGTTACGGTTACGAAGTTCCTGCAAACAGGATATTCCAGCGAAGAAGAGTATGTCGAAGTTGAACTGGTTTTTGGAGTACAATACACTGTTTGCCAACCGAGCATTAAGGTGATCAGTATCGTAGAGTTGGGGATAGGGTTAGTGATTGGGTTAGGATTATCTCCTGCGAGCAGATATTCCGGCGACGCAGAGTTTCTCAAAGTTTGATCCTGGTGCTGCTGCACAGTGGGTATTTCGAAGTTTAATCCTTGTACTATTACGGAGGACCATAGTAATGAGGACCTACGATACCCACGAAAACCTATATATTCCCCTTTTTTTACTAACCATATTTGGTTCTGATTACTTTGGTCCCCCGTGCTACCGCAAAAAACATCCCACACTAATTCCAAGTAGTTCGGCCCTAAATACATACCAGTCCAACAAGAAATATAAGCTCGATATGACAAACAAGAAATGTAAGCTCGAAATGAATTGAGCCCACGCGGTACTGCTATCAATATCATTAACCTAAGAATCGTTTATAATCGTATCGCCATACAGATAGAGCAAACGATTAAAACACCCGTTGGTTGACCCGGGGATGTTTGCTTATCATCCCCTCCCTAAGGTCTCGGAGTTTCGCACATTTTGAAGTATTTTTCATATCGAGCTTATAATTATTGTCGCACTGGTAGTGCAGTCCTCGAGGGGTTTTCTGGGGTTGGAGTACATTTGAGCGTTTGCCAGCGGAGCGTTGCGGCAGTCAGCGTTGTAGGCCCTAATTCAACCGAACAAACCCCGGCAACAAGTTTGGAAGCGTTTCTAGTGCTAGTGGCAATCGTATTTACTCCGTGATCTACCGTGCGAATGTTGGTCGAACGGCACAGTCCAAACAGGCGCTGAAGAAAGAGCCAACCCCTTTAAAACTGCGTACACTATTTATTTTTTTTGCTCATCCCATCTTTTATCTTCGCACTTTCTCTTTCTCCTTCTCCCTCCCTAGTCGTAACTCAGATCCGAAGCCACTAAGCAGGCTCTTCTCCCTTCCCCCCCACTACGGTACGTGCCTGAACTTTTATCGGGAGAAGAATTCAGCACTTTCTTCCCTCGTCGACTCCCGTCGAATTGTGCTTACCCACGCTACAAAGCGCTCTCGGCAGGTGGTGTCTCTAGAAATAAAAATCACCATACCGAGATTTGAACCCCTGCCTCCAGCTTTAGTAGTATTCGAGCTTAACCACTAGACCATCGGGGCGACCGATGTTGGGGACGAACTACTCTGAATTAATGTAGGATATTTTAGTCAGTGATGAACTGCACCGACGTCGTTGGGGGAAATTACTTGGAATTTGTGCAGGATATTTGTTGCAGCGGTAAACGGGATAAGGCGGCAGTTAGTTTCGAAGGGCTAATAATAGAACCCCGGGACAAATATCGGCATACCGTAAAATGACAGTGCATACCACAACCCCTGAGATGAATTTCAGAGCCGATTTCCTCCAACATCAGAGGGTATCAAACACAAACAACCAAAATTGGCGACTTTCGGAAGATCTATACTGTAGTCGAGATACTTCCATAGACGCGTCGCTCGGAGAGTGCACTTTCCCGGTGACGAAGGCCACGGTAGAGGGTGTGCCCCCATTTTTACTATCGATGGTGGGCTACTCGCGCGAATGGCTCTGCACCTTGTTCAAAAACCCGGACTTAAAAAAAGAAATGTTTTGGTGCAGCATAAGAATCGATTCCGTGGCGCTCGTATCGCGAACCCCCGAAAGGCGCAAAAACTTGGTGCCGTTCAGAAATGGGGTAGCCAATCCCAGGAGTGGCTCTGAGTCGATGAAATCAGAGGCCCTAACCCTAAAAGTGACCCTGCTGTAGCCGTGGTCCGTTCGTCGACAAAATCGGCATTGAAATCCGTCCGACGGGGTTTATATCTTGATTATAGTATACGGTGGTCAAGCAACATGTGCCAAGACAGCTTGAGTCGTCTACTCCGGTGGTAAACTGACCTGGTTGTACGAGAAGACCCGAACGTGATAGGGCATCCCCTTGGCGAGGCTTGGCACATTGTACTCGCATGGAGTTGAACTGCACTGAGAAGAGTTGGTGACCACTTTATGGTGCGATCCAAGGGGACCACCGTTGGCTCCGGAGCCGAAACTCTCATCGGGATCCCATTCAATCTTATACTTCGTAATTGGCGAACCTCCATCGGCGGGCGGGGCGTTCCATAGCACCCTGCAACGTGTGCGATTGTATGAGATCGAGACAACAAGTGGGGATTATGTGTGTGCTATGCTTTGGTCGCTGCGTCGAGGCACAAAGTGGAGGAAGTACGTACGCGTCAGGCCTTTTGTCGCTGGCCTTTTCGCCTCCAGCGCTCGAGTCCGCGGTCGCCATGATATAAACCGTTTTAAGACATGCGCTCCCGATCGTTTGTAGGGCAGGCAGGGGTTGAATCGACCGGCTACCGTACTTCCTGTACTTTGCAACCTGTGCTGATTTACTGTGGTAGTCTGTGGGAGTAGTCCGTACCTGAGCGAACGAGATGACGCCGGGAATATATACACGCCCTCAGGATTTGCCGGGACCTGTTGGGGTGGTGCCAAATATGCCGGATTTGAACCTCTCGGGAGGCCAAGCCCTCGAGCGTTTTTCGCCGATACCCGTACGAAGTATGGCTCGCCAGTCTCTAGCTCGGTGATGGTGTACCAGAGCGAAGAAGAGTTAGCCGTGCCGCCATCACTCATGGATGTGGATGAGACGGTTGCAGGGATAGTTACGGAAAGCAGGGTGGAGGGACTTCGTCCACGGACAGAGCTGCCGAAGTTCGCCGTGTAATTTCCGTTTGACCCAGCGTAAGCCTGTACATATCGTATTTGCGCGTGGCGGAGGGGGGGGCAAGCAACGAAGTTTTTTAGAACTAGTTGACGTGAATATTCCGTTTGATCCTGTATACGTCTTTTTCAGGTAGTACTTCGTATGTAGTCAAGGGTGGGGGGGGACCAGAGACGGTGTCATTGACGAACGTTGCAAATGTTGTGCTACGAGAATTCCTACCGACAGCTCTACTACCACGGAGATCCATCTTCAACAGGACGAAATGAAACACCAAAATGGAACCATCAATCGAGCTCTCCTATGTTACGACTGTGTTCGTGTAAGGCTCTGTATAGTGTTTAGACCGGGCTACAAATTTTATGAAAAGCTAAAGAACAAACAGGGTGTGTTTCTTCCGCCCCTTTTTTGTTTTGTATTTCATCCTATCATACTTACAACGGATCTCGGTAATATATTTCGCACCTCAACCAAAGTGATGGTGTCGTTGAGCGAGCCGACCGATTCGATCTCGTAAGCTTCGCCGTCGAGGTCGATAAACAAACCAGTCGCCAATGAACTGCTCTGACCAGACAAAACGGACAGATTGAAATCGCCACCCAAAGCCGCGACCGTGACAACTCCGGAATGGCCTGGTAGTCCCGCGGTGAGGTCGTACCCAACCTGCATGCGCACAATCCCAGACATTGAAAACAACAGTTGACGTTTTTGGACGTGTTATGCTACATTAGTCCCATAATACCATGGTGGGCTATAGCCTTGGTGTACCGTAAACGTACCAATCTCGAATGTCCCAAACGACGACAACGGTGAAGGAAGTTAAACGTTTTTTTGCTGAGTTGGTTCCACAATCCCAGACGCCGACAACAACGGTGAATGTGTTCGGACGCTTTTTGCTGAAGTGGTCCTATAATCTCAGACGACGACAATAACGGGGAACTGTTTTGGACGCTTTCTGCTACATTGATCCTCTCCCTCGTTAGACCCACAGGTACGGGAGCGCGGCGCAGCAGATCTCGAATTGTTGGGAAAACCACCTATAACCGTTTTATATTAAAAAAAAGGCTCAAATGCCAGGCTTGGTTGAGCAATCCAGCGACTATCTCATGTCTGCTCACGTGATCAGCAAGAGCCCCAACTCGCTTGCGTTCGGCGTGCGAATGCTAGCCTGCACGGGACGAGTCCCGCACGAGGCTGCTCGTGGGGTGCTCAGTTCTGATTGCTACCCTAGACTCTGACCCAGATAGGTCCCCGACACAGACATGCCGCATTCTCACTGCAAAATAAGCGTCGTTTTGTCCGTTACTTTGTTTTCGTACGTTTACAGACACACGTATCCAATCTCACATAGGCGCACTTTCACCTTGCTGAATTTTGAAGTCACGCATACAATCGTGCGTCAAAATCTGGTTCGTCGTTGTTAACCCCGTTACAACTATACCCACGTTTTTGAAGAAAAATTACTTGAAATCAGTGTGGGTCATGTTTGCTGTACGAGTACAGTACACACCTATTACGGAGGACCATAGTAATGAGGACCTACGATACACACAAACACCTATATATTGCACTGTTTTTACTAACCATATTTGGTCCTCATTACTCCTCATTACTCCTCATTACTCCTCATTACTAGATTACTATGGCGCCACGTAATAATAAGAAGCTATCACATACCAGGTATACGATAATACGAAAGGCAGGTTAATATTTACAGGAACATAAGAAATCCGGGAGCTGTTAAACTGAATTTGGTGTAGAACGCGCTCTATCCCAGATAAGAAACCCAGTCCGGGTCAGTATTTCTGCTTATTTCTAGATGTCCTGCATGTCCAGGTGTACGACGAGTGCCTGTTAGCGGGTTCTGTGGATTGTCAGGACAACTCTACCACAGAAGTCGTGGGGTGTGAGGTCGTGTCTGTTGCGGGCAGAATAGGAGCGTGTTACACCGCTCGCCTATCAGGACCTCAATCTACAAGCGGGACCGTGGATTACACCGGCGATGGTATCTTCAAAGCCGAGTACGTGGGGCCAGCGGTGGAGGAATAGGAGCTAGAGCTAATGACAGGCACCTAATACCGTAGAACACACAAGATAACACCCCGTGTGATGCGTTTTTCTAGCCGGCCCCGGAGGAGTATGCCGCTAAAAAAATCCGAGACGAATTTCTCCACAATATGGGGGGAACGAGCAACGAAAATGGTGGCTTCCGTAAAATCTGAATCCCCGCGTGCGCGTCGACTTCTGTGAGAGAAGGGTTATCTGACCTCAATCGGTCGTGATATCGCCGTCGAGGGCGCCAACCAATTCATTGTAGGAGAACACCACTCGGTTTCATCGGCATTCTACCGGAAATGGGCACTACTCAACCGGTACCATACAGGGACCACCACTGTACTGGTACGAATTAAAGCGACGACGATACAGCAGTAAAAAGGTTAACAGACCTCAATCGTGATATCGCCGTCGAGGGCGCCAACCAAGTCATTGTAGAAGACTACCATTCGGTTTCATCGGCCCCATACTGGCAATAGCCACTACTCAAACGGCACTATAGAGGGACCACTACTGTACTGGTACGAATTAAAGCGATGACGGAATGCTATAGCAGTAGTAGGGTTAACTGACCTGAATTGTGATATCGCCGTGGAGGGCTCCAACCCGCCCATTGTAGGAGACCACTATTCGGTTTCATCGGCACTATACCGGCAATATGCACTACTCAATCGGCACTATGGAGGGAACGTTGCAACAGTAAAATGGTTAACTGACCTCGATTGTGATATCTCCGTCGAGGGTGTCAACCAAGTCATTCTAGGAGAACACCACTCGAACTCATCGGCACTATACCGGCAATAGGCACTGCTCAGTCGGCACTATAGAGGGAATGTTACAACAGTAAAATGGTTAACTGACCTCGATTGTGATATCTCCGTCGAGGGTGTCAACCAAGCCATTGTAGGAGAACACCACTCGAATTCATCGGCACTATACCAGCAATAGGCACTACTCAATCGGCACATAGAGGGAACATAGAGGGAATGTGGCAACAGTAAAATGGTTAACTGACCTCAATTGTGATATCTCCGTCGAAGGTGCCAACCAAGCCATTGTAGGAGACCACCATTCGGTTTCATCGGCACTATACCGGCAATAGGCACTACTCAACCGGAACTATAGAGGGAATTTTACAACAGTAAAAGAGTAAACTTTGAACTCACCTCAATTGTGATATCTCCGTCGAGGGCACCAACCAACCCATTGTAGGATACCACCATTCGGCCTGATGTTGCGGATGGCTCGACGTCTGTCAGGAATTTCACCGACCAGTCGTAGCCAGAAGCAGGATTTTCTTCGCGAGCCACCTGTGCGTGATTTTATCGTGATTCGTTTCAAATTTTGTGCAATGTGAAAAACGAAAACTCGTGAGGCATTTCGAATTTCGTGCAACGTTGACGCTGTTGTATTCGTCTACGCCTTCCCTGACCGCTTGAAGTAGGTATTGGGTTATATGAGGCCTCCTGCCCCAGTTGATGGTCCTACGCACGGGGTATATCCCCACGCTGTGCTCGGACGTAGCGCGGTAGGTGCTCACTATGCCCTCCGTACCGTGCACGCGTTCATGTTGGCATAGGATAGATTTGACGGTAGAAGAAGTAACTGTGTTAGATGCAGTCACCGGCAAGTCACGGTTTATTGTAGAGAGAATTGGGCAAGTTTAGATTGGAGTCTGGGGATTTGGGGGCACGGGCGCAAAACGGCGCCCTTCCGCCCCACTGTTGGGTGCAGACCTCACGAGTAGGCTAGCAAGACCGAGCCGAGCAACAAGCGAGTCGCGGTTCTTGCTGGGAACGTCAGCAGACTGAGGTAGTTACTGGGCAGGCCAACCCAGCCAGAACTCTGTGCCTCTCCCTTCACCCGTCCGCCCCACTTGTTTTCTTTCGACGGGGGGAGGGTTGGGGAGGGGGGGAGAGTTATGTAACCGGGGTTGCGTAATTTTTTTTATAACGGAAAGTAACACAGCGCGTTAGAGGATTCATGTAGTTCGGCTGATTTTCGCAAGCGCTTCATAGGAGTGAAATCCAACAGTAATGTCGCCATCCAAATAAGATAGATCCTAATTTGGAGCAAAGGCTGGAACCACACATTTAATAACATTTACTTGGAAACTCTATCACAATCGATCACTTGCGAAGTAGCTCAGGGAAAACCTTACTGGCTGAACGATAGTAAACGAGAAGCAGCGGGCGGTGCCGTGGCTCTCGTTCCACCCCAGTGGAGCCCCCATCACGACAACGAAGAGAAATATAAGAACAAGACGCCTCGACAAACCACGAGGAAGGAGCTATCCCACACCTGAACGTCGCGTACTTCCACCAATGCTTCCAAGGCCGCTTTTAGCTCCACCTCTCCGACATCGGCCGGCAGGTAGTCGGTTTCCTCTCCCCCTTCCCCCCACGACAAGCGGAAATTTCCGGCAATGGAATCAGAGGAAGAGTTTGACGCGCCTGACGCCACTCGAAGAACTTGGATCTCATAGCGAATGAACTCTGACGCCATCCACCACTCGACTAGATATCTGTCGTGAATTAGTAAAGGGTGCAGTGCAGCAAGGGTGCCAAATTCTGGTGAGACAAGGGGCTGATGATGATGAGGATGACGTTCTCACATTAGTTAATTTCCCTGAAGTCTAGCCCGTGGTCGCAAAAAAAGCTAAAAAGACACGAACGTCGGCTGGCTGGCTGGCTGGCTGGAATTTCGAATTGGTTGACTATGGGTGTTTCGGGTGCAGTATAGCAAGGGTGCAAGTTTCTGGTGAGCCATGGGCTACGGCTGGTTGGCTGACATTTTCGAAGGAGTTGATTGTCGGTGTTTCGGTGTGATGCAGTCCGTTTCGGGATTTAGTAGGTCGGCTATAGTATCTTCTGTGCTTCGCAAGCTATGCTGGTCATTGCGGTAATAGTGCGGGTGTAGTAGCCCGGTGAGGGTCTCCGGCTGATCGCAGCAGAGAGGCCTCGTTGATCCTAAACTATATACGAATTTCGGCGATGACGGGATGATACAAAACTAAAATAGGTGCCCCCGTATACGAGCTAAAGTGGCGAACTGACACAACATAAAAAATAAGATGTGCACTTCAATTGTGGCATGCGTGTTTCTGCACTCACTCGCCAATGGCGTCCCCACTATCGCTCGGTGGCGGCGAAAGCGACACATGCAGAGAAATAGGAGATTAATCCGCCACTGACACAGCATCGCCAACATACATGGAATCCCCTTCAATATGGTACTCAATAACGCTTCGTTGCTCTGTACAAACACGTTCAACTCTCGACGCCATCATAGATTTGGGGCCGTTGTTGTACTCACTCGCTAACGGCGTCGCCATTGTCGCTCGGTGGCGGCGAAAACGACACATGCAGAGAACTAGACGAATCTGCCACTGACACAGCATCTCCCGCGGGCAAGACAGACAGTGTTACGCCTGTCGCGTAGTCCAATGTGTCGGGGGCCGTCATCGGCACCAGGTAGGTTGGGGTAGTGACGAGGGTTTCCCCCTGCCCCATGGAGTTTAGTGCCGACACTCGGAAGAACGACGCAGCCCCACTCTGAAATGCAAGTAAATCAGGCGCAAACATTGGGACATCAATGAGACGTTCGCTTAAACATGAACGGCGGTGGTACAGGGTCGAAGGCACTTGAAGCTCGGACCAGGAGGAGAAACATTGGGAACCACTTAGGCAGGCAAGGCAGTGACAGCGATAACACTACAGGGGAAAATCATAAAAAGTTGGGCCTTGCAGATCTACAGTGTTGGCGAATCGGGGCGAAATACATATATAATGAAGTGCGCAGGTCTATGCACTCACGCATCTGCTGTTCACCATGCGAGACGTATGTTTTGTACCTGGGCATCCTGGGCAAAAAGTGTTCCCTGCAGCCCACATACGACAGTTATTGTATCCAACGCCACGATATATTCACATGCCACAAGAAACTATGAGCACTCAAAAATCATGACACCGACGAAGACGGGAAGTGCCTGCGATATCCTTCCAGCCGATAAGCTCACAATTGAGATTCGCGCAACGCAGTGAAACAGAGGGGTACTTTCATGGATGGTCGACCCTGTAAGATCGTACAGGAAAGTGTCTTAAAAATGCAAGCCATACTGTAAACAAAGGCGGTGGTACATATATGCACCGTTCGGAATATTGGAGGCGCACCTGCAACCCGGCGAGGTCGGCCTCAAACATGGTTTCTGTGGTACCGTTATCCATCTAAAAATGGAAATCTATTCATATTCTCTCGGGAGGCGCACCTGTAAGCCGGTGATGTCGGCCTCAAACATGCTTTGTGTGGTACCATTATCCATCCGTCTGTCGCTGAGGAACGTGCTCGTCTTTCCTTCAACGCTTAGCACGGTGCCGTCCTCAAATTCCTCGGTTGTCGAATACTCCACAACAAACGACGTCACCTGTTGTTGAAGGAAGCATTGTGTGATAGTGCGATATAGGTGTTCGTTTACCTATCAACAACTATTGGCAGAGTCTCAGAAACATCATCACAATTGCCGCAACAAGGTGTGTCACCGTTTCAACTATGAAGTATTATCCAACGCGTGTGTTCCGTTTTCATGGATCTGACAGCCGTAGGAGTTGACATTGCTGCATCCAGATTCGAACTCCAGAAAGCTGAAACTGGCAGATCCCGGTAGTGTACGCTCGAACACTCATTACAAGCGAGACCCCACTACTCGTGGCAGCCCTTGCGCAAGCAACTCATGGGAACTATCCGAAAGGAAACATGGCCAATCGAAATGTCGCCCAGTTCTGCACTCAAGCTGGTTTTGGCAGTTTCCTGCCAGGCACTTAAGTACTCCTCGAAGAACAATCGTCCCCGCAGTGTTATTGCTTGCGGTACTACCAACCCAACCCTAGCATTAAACCGGAAAACAATGAGCAGACCTTGCTGATTCGATACCCACTTCTCATCCTCGACCACGTCAAGCCTGACAATAAACTGTTGAAGAATGAACACAAGCAGTCGATTCGGCACCCACTAAGGTCCTCATTGTTCTGAAAGTAGACCTTTAAGCCCGTAGGGTCGCCGGCAAGCAACTACAACGCCGCAGGGTGGTTTTTCTGGCACTACGACGTCAACCCTTAACTATAACCTTAACCATAAACAATGTAAGAATGAACAGAAGCAGTCGATTCGATACCCACCAGGTACTACCACGTCAACCCTAACAACAAACTGTTGAAGAACGAACAGACAAGTTAACGTAAATGCGATGTTCATCTCTGTCTCGTATTTTGTTATTACAGAACTTGTCTCTCCAGCATGACGAATCGGCACGGACACTGGGTGTGCTGGATGTCGATAGGTGGGAAGAGCAGCTTAATGTGAAGAACACACACACGCAGTCTATACGATGCCCACCAGGTACTACCACGATGACCCTAGGAATAAACCGTACAAGACCGATTAGTTGGAATCGATTAAAACGTGGAGAATAATGAACAAAGGCAGCCTACTTGATATTTGATATTCACCTCAGACCCTCTGTCGTTCGTGACCTCCGACCAGTAGACCCTTACGCCCGTAGGGTCGTCGGCAAGCAAAAACGTCTCCGCCATCGAAGGTGCACTGGGCACACCAGCGGGCTGACACGGTCATAGAAACATAACAGCAACAAAGCAATAAGCGATGGATATCCGTTGTGTTGCCGGCGGTTTTGGATATGACCGTTGATGAAATACGCAAAACAAGAGCTAATGCACTCGCGAGATGAGACCCATAGGTTCACTGTTGTCGCAAACGTGAAGTTGAGTAATAGAACCCCAACGACAATCAACAGTAAGCGATATACCTCCACTGTATTACCGGTTTTGGATATGACCATTGATAGAACACGTGAAGCAAGAATTGACGCGCTCGCGTGGTATGACCCATAGCCTTGCTATTGCCACCATCGAAGGTGCACTGGGCACACCAACAGGCTGACGCAGCAATATGAACACAGCGACAGCAATATCAATGAGCGATGGACATCCACTGTGTTTCCGGTTTTGGATATGGCCGTTGATGGAATACGCGAAATATGAGCCAATGTGCTCGGGAGGTAAACCTCCTAGCCTCGCTGTTGCCGCAAACATGGAGTTGATTCATTTGTATGTTTGGTGTCCTCGCCAGGACCATTTACGTACCCAATCAATGGACTAACCAACCAAACTTTGTACAGCTTCCGACATCACGACTTGCTTCAGTAGCGTGAATTCGCTTTGGTTTGTTTTTCTTTTTCCTGGCGTATTCTTCCACTCCAGAGTGATTGGCGTCTGTCCTGTGACCACGTGCTAGATTGCAGCGAACTTGATTTTAGCGATTAGCGAAATTAATGTGGGAACAACAACAACACAACAATCACCTTGATGTTGAGGGTTGCAGATGGACGGCCGTAACCGGCGCCATTCGCTGCTGAGACCCTTACTCCATACCCGGCTGACTCAGACGACTCTTGGTCTAGACCTTCGATAACGTACTCGAATGGCGCATCTCCTACCACTACATCCATGTCGATATCTGTTGACAAATATGCCGTGGCATTTCCAGCCTGAGGCGAGTGGAGGCAACAGGCAGAGAGCGATCGCGGGGAATAGTGATAATGATGATATTCACTCATGAGTTCATTTCTCTGACCTCTTGCCCGTTGGCACAGTAAGGCTAGATAGGCGTTGGCGAAGCGTAAAACAAGCAGATTCTCCAGCAGCAACTGGGGTGTTTTGGAGTCCTTCGAAAAACACCAAACCCAGTCAGCCCGTAGTGCAATGAAAGGTAGCCGTATAACCGTACTTCCTTCCGTCTGACGGGCTTCGCAGACATTATTATATATTTATAGGGCGTGTTGAATCATTGTGTACCTGTTAACTTTGTTCGCACGTGTCGGGTATCATCCCCAAAATCGCCGTCAATGTACAGCACTATTGATATGATGGCGTTGGACCGACCTATTCTTACGGCTATGGTACAATTGAACGCCACCCATGCAAATAAACGATGAACACTCTCATGCACCATACCTGTGAATTGGCATCCCCCAGGCATGCAACCGTCCCACCGCTCCCTGCGGCTGAAGTCGTGGATCCGTCGTGGCAAACAATCGAATATATGCTGCCCTCAGAAGATGTCAAACCAGAGGCATCGATGCTCATGGCGTTGAGCTGTCCTAGTTCCGACTGTGATTCAGTTGTATTGCGATGGAGAGTCAACGCTTATTAGTTTTCTTTTGATTCATGGCGATTTAGGAAGAAATATTGAGAGGCGACGAGGGGCAGACAGGCGAGAGCAGCAGCCCGACTCCAAAAGGTACGCCCCGCAGCAGTACATCAACTAGGAGCTCGCGCGTGTACGTTGGTAGATGTCGCATGTTACTCTGCTGTCGAAGTCAACTGTTAGTTTTCGCATATTGGCGCGTTTTTGTTTGGTCAGGGTAAATTATGTTTAAAGGCTTTGAATGATCAAGGTCGTAACTCCCGCGGCTATGAATTTGGTTGAAATCGTCGACCGACGTGAAAAACAGTCCGGCTATAGTCCATTGGTTAGGTTCGAGGCCGTAAGCCCGGTATAGCGATGGGATACCAACGGCTGTGTTACTGTAATCTGAATGGATTCAATGCACAAGAAATATCCAACTTGTTGCTGGGGTGTCTCTTGAACGAAAACTATTGCCCTTAGGGTTAGGGTTAATGGAATATGCCTGTTTTTGATTTCGCTCGGCGAATTCAGTCAAATTCCACGCGGGGCGGAAAAATCGGCTTTTCACCGGTCGGATCACTTCTCGCGTGTCGGGTCAGGGTCAGAGTAACCCGACCCGACCCGACCCGACCCGACTCGTGAGAGTTTAAATCCTCTAGACCCGACCCAACAAGACCCGTGAAATCTCGAACACGTCCTGACTCGACCCGACTCGACCCGCGAGATGTTGAACGTCTCTTACCCCGACCCGCGGGTCGGGTCATGACCCGTGAAACCCCCTGAAAAATTCCTCCCCGAAGGCTCACCTCGAAAGTGACTTGGTAGCTGCGCGTGCTGTTGGAATCTTCAGAATACGAAACCGACACGTCCCCAATGTCGTAAGTCGATTCCAAAGCGCTTTCGAGATCGCCCGCAGACATGTCCCATGATAAAGCTCGCGGGTATAGGTATCCGCCCGGAGAGGTCACGTGAATGTCGCCCCCTGGAATCGAAACACGTCAATGATTTGTCGAAACGAGCACAGACAGCAAACACGTTAACAATCGTCGAAATGAACGCAACAACAAAAAGAAAAGGTCAACAAGTTGTCGGGATGAACAAAAAAAGCGTCAACCATGGTCGAAACGAACGAAACAAAAAAAACGTTAACAATTACGGTAGTGAAAACATGAACACAATAAAAACGTTAACAATTCATCGAAATGAAAATATCATTACAATGTCAACAATCGTCGAAATTATCACCGCGACAAAAAGCGTCATCAATCGCCGAAATGAACACCAGCTACACGGCCGGACTGAGCAACAGTATTGAGTGTTTCATGAAAACACGTCGTTCAAGGGACACATCCAAAAACGTTATGACCACTGCACGCACCGAATTACACACGCAAATGACAAACCACATATTTACTGTTGTAACATTCCGTCGTCGCTTTAATTCGTACATTGTTTGGGATCAATCGGGTATTTCTGCTGCGATCAGTCGGAGGCTCTCACCCAAGACTACTACCCCCGCGTTGATTCGCCCGTAATTATCGTGGCACCTCGTCGCTGAGAGTAGTTTCGCCGGTAAAAGAAGCACTACCAGACCACGCCTACGGACGGGGGGGATCCCCGTTCTCAGTACCAAGTTGAGGCCACTCGCACGAATGGCTATGTGCCTCACCCCAAAACGGACTTGAACTATAATTTTTGTTGGCACAGAAACACAATCCTGGTGCATGTTGTGATACCGGAAAGCACTAAAGGCCACTCGCGTGAGTTGCTCGCCCCGAGCCGCTGAAAGCAGAGGCCCTTATAAACGTGACCTCCCTACCATGACCTGATCGGTGAAAAACCGACGTGCTCCGACCCAGCATTGTAGAGATGCGAGGGTCTATAGTCTGACAGACTACGGCCATGCATGACAATGATTACAAGCCACTCCTGCCGCAGCAGAAGCAAACAAAAACATGAAATATATATACACGAACATGGAAAAAACGTGACAAGCGCCCAAATGTTGGAGGTGTATCTATTAGGAGCAGGAGCGGTGCTCCGTCTCGAAAGGGATGCGTGGTCAATGTGCCAAGTGACTAACGCAAGCAATAAATGAGTACGCCCCCCCCCTCCCCCCCCGGCTAGCATAGCCTTCGTCTACAGTCTCACGGTCTACATCGCTTCCTAATTTGTGATGCTGCTGCTGGGCCCATGAAGATGGGAGTGGGATCATATATCTCTCTCTGTACAATCAAGAGGCTTTCTCCAGCCCCCGGGGACACACTTCGGGGATACACCTCTTGTGTCTCCCCGAGAGACACACTTCTTTTGTCCCCGGGAGGACACAATAAGTGTGTCCGCGCCGTGTGATTCCTAGACTACGTGATAATAATCTCACCGTCTACATCACCACCGATCTTGAAGGTCTGCACTTCCGCGCTTCCATATCCGTCAGATACCGTCGCCGGCCACCACTCCACCATATAGCTCTCCACCCCTTCACCCCCAGTATCTTCCGGTGACATGAAGTTAACCCTAACCTCATCCCATGCCTCTATAGCAAGGGATACCGACAGTGGCTGGGTGGGCTTTTGCGGTAAGACCGTCACAGTGTATGGGGAATCTCCCAGGAGGTCTGACCCGTAGAAGAGTCGGTGGGAAGGGATCACCTGCGAAGATTGAAATTGAATCGTGGTACGCTCATTTAACCGTTTTGGGGGCCATGTCTGGTGACCAAAACCACGACGAGTGCGATCATGTCAAGCGTTTAGGAAGAGCGTGCAGCAGTACCAGTGCGTTCGACGTTCATTTGCTAAGCTGCACGCGGCGAGTCCCGCACGAGACTGCTCGTGGGTTGCTCAGTTCTGATTGCTACCTACACCATAGACTCTGACCCAGATCCCCGACATAGACATGCTTCATTCTCACTGGAAAATAAACGTCGTTTTGTCCGGTACTTTGTTTTCGTACGTTTACAGACAAACCTATCCTGTAGGAAGAGCGTGCAGCAGTACCAGTATCCCCATGCTGCGTGCGTGTCGTACAGCTCCCCACATGGCAGTTCGGACACACACCCTACCTCTGCAGGTCGGGCTGCTTCGCATGGGGAATGTAGTCGTCATTTTGCTTCGGCATTTTTACCCTCTGACGCCCCACAAACTTAACTCATTTAGCACAGTAAATGTTCCTCTATAGTGCCGGTTGAGTAGTGCCGGTTGCCCGCTAGAGTGCATGCAAACCCGCTTGGCATAGATGGGAACAACCAGTAGGGGCAGTACGCGGAGTAGTGCCGGTTTCCGCTAGAATGCCGGTATTTCCGGCTGGCAGATACCGGCACTATAGAGGGACCACTACTGTAGTGGGATAAGGAGTTCTAGCTTTTTCCAAGTGTTTTGTCCCCAAAACATTACTACAGTTTTGAAGGGGTTAATCGCTCGCGTTCGCGTTTTTGCGAAAGGTACGGGCAACTCCAACCTAACGTAAGTGCGCCTGCCCGGCAATCTGTAATCGAATGTGGTGGGGAGTTGGCCGAACGAGACGGGGGAGTTTACCGTCGTAACATGATATGATGTACCTCAAATATCACATCAAACGAAACGCGTTGTGCATGCCAAAAGTATTCCTCCTTTTCTATTTGCAGCCGCTCTTTTCTTGCCGGCTGTCGCGCCCTTCCAACGAATGAACCGCGTCGACGTGTCCACGGCGGTTTGTAGTCAACACCCATCATGCTGCGAGCTTGCGTGGTGCAAAACCTCATGGCAGTGTAGTTTCGGTACGTGCTAAAAATATCGCCCTTCTCGACGCGGTTTGCTGCAAATGCTACGATAATGTTATGTGCCTCGAGAGGCTGGCTGTCCGACAGCCACAGTAGGCGAGCTCCTGCTGTACCGTAGCTTCTACGAAACTCCAATAGTATCGTCTCTCCGGACCCTAAATATAAGTTATGGAATTATAATCACTTCCCTATATATTGCAGCCGGGGTTTGCTTGCCGGGACCCTTCTCGACGTTGGTTGCTGCAAAAACCCTAACCCTAACCTTAGCTGAAATACCCCTAACCCATACGGTAGGTACCTCGAGAGGCTGGCTGTCCGACCGCCATAGTAGACGAGCTTCTGCCGCGCCATAGTTTTCACGGAACTCCAATATCGCGGGGTATAGCTGTCCAGCCACCATCTCGCCCTCTGTTGTCGCTGTGAAGGTCGACAACATACCCGTGTCGTTCCGGCCGAGATCCTAGAGCAGCGTGCAACCGAAGCAGCAGTGAAGGTAGCAGTGGTGAGAGCAGTAGTTGTACGAGCAGTAGCAGTGGTATCTACCAAACGTAGACACAACGCATACGTCGAGCGTACGAATTCAAGTGACCGCAGAATGTGTTGTTACAACTATAACCGGAAATCTTACCTCGTCGAAGTTGTCGAACATGAGTTGATCGTCAATCCAGAGGCGGGCCCCGTCGTTTGCCTCAACGATGAACACGTACTTCTCCGCGAACGCGGGTTGTACATACCCGGTCCACCTTGTCAAACGACAAAACAATCGAGGCGCACGAGTGTTTAAAGTGGAGAACAAAACTTCTTTGGTGACCTTCGCGCCGGAAAGCATTCACACATCGGACAGATCACGATCTAGATCATATAGACCTTCTAGATCCTATTTCTTGTCGTTGTGATATGCTGTACAGGGTCTGTCTATTAATAGTACAAATCCAGAACAGATTTAGCGACTGTCCCGAGATAAAGCGTTTCAAACCTTGGACAGATCGCGATCTATATGATCTAGACCCTTTACATGTCGTTATTATATGTTGAGCAGGATATGTATAGTACACATCCAACCCGGGAAACATGTGCTAGATCATGCAGATCATATGGCTCCACATCCGGGCAACATGATCTATAGGCGATGGAGATCATAGAGACCAGGGATATATCCGCCCTGAAAAACAAATATCATTAATGGGGATCTAATCTGTATGACGTGTGGAGCATTTCAACGTAACTAATTTTTTTCCATCTGACTGATTGAGTCGCACGGACGAGTTGTTTAATCGCCATGCTTTCCCACGGCATTGGTCCAATTGGAATAGGATGCTACTACGTAAAGCATGTGTGTTTCACACTCACAGTGTTGACATTCCTAGCCAAAAACAGCATGCGCGATCGAAGTATCACACGCAGGGTACAAATATGAGTTTCGACGAAATTCTCGATCTCACAGCTGAGTTGTCTTCTCAATGTTACTAACCCTAAGGGAGGAGGGAATCACTATACACATATGCTAGATAGTCTGTGTATGCTTCTCTTCGAAGCACAGGGTTGGGGCCATGAATCGAACGAGCGCTTTACTGGCTGCCCCGTCGACCGCAATAGCACAACGAACACCTGAAAACCATCGCTTGAACTGCTCGAGAAGATAACTCTCCGAATGAGAACATTCTCAGAAAGGGGAGAAAATTCTCAGAAAGAAATGACAATTCTCAGAAAGGGAAGACACTTCTCAGAAAGGGCAAGGAAATCACACGGCTGACACTTCTATAGCTGACGTACCTAACGGAAATGTAATCCTGTCCGGTGGGGGTGAGGGTGTCTGCTTCCGACCATGTGAAGTCAATGTTCGCGTCGACGCGAGTGATCACCGGCTCTCCGAAAATCCAGCGATTATTGAAGTACTGGCCCAATAGACCGAAGCCCTTAGCCTCCGCCACCTTTGAAAATTACGGCAAAGTTAGTTTCAGTGGCAGATGGATCACGAGGTTGCAAATTCGAGTATCGACCACTCGACCGGTCGAACTCACAGCTGACGTATTTGAAATGTTTGTGTAAAACCGTTTGTTGTCGGGACAACTCCGTGCTCTGGTAAGTAGTCACCCCGGTAGCTCTCGAAAATCAAGGCAAATAATCAGCAATCAAGGTCGGCCGGGGTCCCACCCATACTTCGTTGTCTTCTGGACTATATATGGACCCCTGTCCCGATGTCGAGTTGTCTCACCCAGACTAACTACTTACTTTATTTTATGGGTATCGGGCGCGCACGCGAAGATTCAGATCAGGGGTGCGTGTGACCGCAGATTAGCGTGAGACTATATCGGTAATACCGCAAAATAAGCAACTGAGAGAACCGCACCCAAGAACCGCTCGCACAAACACTTGCGCGGTAGGGAATGCTATCATCCCCTTGTGAGATTACGTATCAAAGTGGGGTCTCCAACATATATACGGAGGCATTTCTATTTTGGGGATGTTGCAACACCTTCGAGAACCGAAGTTTTTTCGAGAACCTGCTATGGATTTGCGAATCGTTCGCGACCCGGGACTGATACCACGCATCCATGATTCAGATGTTTCATATTGGTGTCTGTGTTTATCTCCACCTCATATGCCCCTGTCGCTGGCCCCACATACACGGCTTTAAAAACCCCATCGTCGGTATTTTCCACTGTGGGCTAAACCTAACCCTAACCCTAACCCCAAACCTAACCCTCAGGCCGAATCGTGGCCTCCTACAAGGGTTTGGTTGGCGCCCTCGACGGCGATATCACGATTCAGGTCAGTTCACCCTTCTACTGTTGTAACACTCCGTCGTCGCTTTTATTAGTACCAGTACAGTGGTGGTCCGTCTATAGTGCCGGTTGAGTAGTGCCTATTACCGGTATAGTGCCGACGAAACCGAATGGTTGTCTCCTACCACGGCTTGGCACGATTGAGGCCAGTTAGCCCTTTTTTTATAGGAGTCGACGCGCACGCGGAGATACAGATGTCCAGTATTGGTGTTTGTCCCTTACCTCTAACTCATACTCCCCCGCCGCTGGTCCCACGTACTCGGCTTTGAAGATGCCATCGCCCGTATGCTCCACGGTGCCGCTTGTAGATTGAGGTCCTGATAGGCGAGCCGTGTAACACGCGCCTACTCTGCCCGCAACAGACACGACCTCGCACCCCACAGCTTCTGTAGTAGAGTTGTCCTGGCAATCCGCTGAACCCGCTACCGGGCACTCGTCGTACACCTGGAGGTAGCGGCAACAGATATACATGATAACAGTTCGGACACGGTCATAAATATGATGAAATTTCTACGCGTCTTCCTCTTTTACACGAGAACTGCTGCAGACCAAACTGAAAGTAAGGTGTATTGCTAAAAAAAACTGTTGCAAGTACTCGCGCAGCTGCTGTACACTGCACGTTAGCTTGGAAAGTAATGTGGCCTGCGTTTTGCCATCTGAGACGAACGACCATTGGTCCCAGGCATACGTCTATTGCTAAACCTATACGAAGTACGAATTACTCCGGTGGACGAAATGGTACCAGGTCAAATACGCGGTGCTTGAAGTTTGGCGTGTGAAAGTGCTTCGAGTTGCATTCCACCGGATTGGTACCGGTATGTCTCAAAGATGCATCCTTGACTGAAACAATTTAGGCCTCTGGGTAAGGTCAACACTGACAGCTTGAGGTCAGCTCTTCTTTCCTTTTGCATTGCACCGCACGCCGTCACCGACATAAACGACCTCACAAGTCACAGACTTAAACGACTCCGTAAGTCACAGACATAAACGACTCCATAAGTCTCAGACATAAACGACTCCATAAGTCACAGACATAAACGGCTCCATACGTCACCGACATAAACGACTCCATAACGTCACGCTGCGGTAGAGATAATATTGTTTTCACCAAATATTCCCTACAGACGGGGCTTTTCAACTGAGGAACCGCCCAAAACATTTGGATGCAATGTATGTTTTCAATATGTTTCGCTAGATACCTAGCCCATGGGATTGCGTGTCCGGCTGAGCATGTATTTTTTCTCAACAGTCGGTTGTTGGGTGGGGTATAGAACTCCGTAAGTGAGGAGCCCCAGAAACATTGTGTGAAATCGCTACCGTAATATTAGTAGCATGTGTCTAAGGTCGAACGAAAAAGCTTGAGGCCAGCTCTCCCTTTTTTTCATTGTATTGCATGCCGCCACAGATGTACCGTACACGAATGTGTACAATTCACCCACGGTGATAATATTTTGGGTTCATAGTATTTTATCACCCGGGTGGTATACTATAGGGGGTGTGATATACTTGGTACAACCTACCCCGGGTGGTACAGTGGGTGGTCTTTTTCGGATTTAATAATGACCACGCGGGTGGTACAGTGTGGTAGGGGGGTGGTATACTAGGTAGGGGGTGCTACACACTGTCATATGCGGTAAACGCCTCCAAACGCGACTCACAGTTACGGCTGCATTAGTGCCGTTAAGCAGGTAGCCATCTGCCAGTATTGGTTGATAATCCTCCGCGCTGATGAGAGTCACATGCCACGCTCGAAGACCACCGACGGATGATTTTTCCCCGAGCTCAACTCCGGCAGAATAGATGGGGCTGAGACCTGTCAAGGCATCCAGCAACTCGCTGGCGGTTGCTGCGTGTGACACCTATCGTAACGCACAACGGACAGGAAAGACGACAGGTTAAGAGAGAGTCGGGGGTGCAACCAGCTACCGAGCAAAATTATTGTAGTGTTCGTGTTTATTGAATATCTTCCGAATTGCATTGTCATTGTCGTTTTTCTGGGTCTTGGGAGAGAGATATTTCTCTCCTTGGCAAGACCAAACCCATCGCAGCCTCCTGCAATCTCCTGCATTCTCGTCCACTCTTCTACTGTATCTCTCTCCCTATTATAACACCAGCCGAGTTGCTAACTATTACCGTCTACAGTCTTTTCGGATTACCAAGCCTCCGAATGGTACCGTACCACTCGACTCGTCCGATCCAACTAAAAAACTCAAGGAAAAACAATAATCATGAAAAGAAAAACTCTCGAAAACCCGGCTACCTAGCTCTTCTCCGCCCCCGCCCCCCCCCACGCCGTCGAAAGAAGAAAAGGGGAGGCGAGCGGGTGGAAGGAGGTGCACCGACTTCTAGTTGGGTCGGGCAACTAGGCGACTACCGTAGCCTGCTGACGTTATCAGCAAGAACCCCGACTCGCTTGCACTCGGTTTGTTCTTGCTAGCCTACTCATAAGATCTGCTCCCAACAATGAGTGGGGTGGGACCAGGTGCCTTGTCTTTGCTTATGGCGCCTCTTTCCCCAAACCCCGAACCCCGATGTAAACATGCCAA
>JAYJMJ010000599.1:208912-220367 GCA_036873875.1 Laminaria ephemera | reverse complement strand
GCTTATGGCGCCTCTTTCCCCAAACCCCGAACCCCGATGTAAACATGCCAATTCTCACTACAATAAACCGTGATGTGCCGGTTGACTCATCTACGGAGACCGTTACTTCGTTAGCAAATCTATCTATCCGGAGAAACTACCTCTGCGACGAGGTGCCGCGTTGACTCAATGCGGGGGTAGTAGCCCTGGATGAGAGTCTCCAGCTGATCGCAACAGAGAAACCTTCTTGATCCCAAGCTATTTACGAAATATAGCAACGATGGAATGTCACAACAGTAATCCGTACCTGCTCCGAGCGGAAGCCCATGTACTCTAACACGAACGAGCCATTCACGTCAGTATCCGCGCTGATGGCCACAGTCTGCCTCCGGTACCAATCGCAAGATGTCACCTGATAATGGATTGTACGGGCGGATAGTGAAGCCACGGGTTTGTTGTTACCAGCGTCCTCGGTGGTTTAATAGGTAAACCTCGTAGGGTGAATTTCGCGAGTTCCAGCCTCCCCGACTGCGTGGAGACTTTTTCTTGTGCAAAAAACGACTCGCGGAAAACGCGAGGGAAAGCGCGAGAGCGTGCGTTAGCAAACTCCGACGAAAATGGACGAGCAGTGGGAATGTTGAACCCTCTGCGCGATAAAAATGAAGGCACGTACCGCGGGGGAGAAGGAACGACACCTGTGACCACTGCTGCTCCTGCACATGGAAAATTCACGTGATGATACAAACAAAAATACCAATACCGCGGCCTTGCTGATTGACAAGAGTGTGCGCCAAAAATATGGTACAGAGGGACACAAGATATATTACACAAGTCCTAACTTCAGTATCGCCCACGTAGGACTAGGTGTAGAGCACACGCGTTTCGACAATATAACTCCAGACATGTCAATCTCTAATTTCGATATCACCTACAAAGAATTAGGTGTAGGCAAGATCATTTCGACAATAAAATCCTGACGTGCGTTATACCTCTGCGCTGGTGCCATTTCCGCTGGAAGAATCGACGAGCCCAGAACCATCCACACTTAAGGCAGGGAGATCTCCGACGTTGGAATCGAAAGTCACAACGTACTGGTAGCCGCTAACACCTCCTCCGATAGACCCATGACGGAACAGTTCACAGTCAGACTCTGTGCTGGAACCGTAGGGGCTGTCCAGCGTGATGATGTAGGGATACGAGGTGGCCACAGCGCTCACGGCGTAGACCTGCGGTTATGGTGATGGTATGGATAAGGCTAGGGTTAGGGATATAGTTAAGTCCTTGTTCAAGATTTGGTTAGGGGCAGCGGTAGAGTCAATGTTAGGGTTGATGGAACATCTCGCAGTTAGGCTCTGCGCTGGAACCGTAGGGGCTGTCCAGCGTGATGGTGCAGGGGTACGAGATGGCCACAGCGCTCACGGCATAGACCTGCTACGGTAGAGGTACATCATTTTTTTTTTTCTGAGGCTCTTCACTTGAGGAGCTCTATACCTCTCCCAAAAAACTAATTTGGAGGGGAAAAAAAAAAGTGCTACCCGACGAACAATCCCATGGCGTAGGTCAACAACGAAAATTGTTGCAAAACTAGTAACGAAATTCCGACGATTTTGGGTTAAGGAGCCCCGTCATCCCGTCATTCAGAAAACGTTTCAGCCAAAAAGTGCTACCTCTATCGTACTACCAGTAGCACGCGTCGGGTGGTCAATTTTTTGTTACGGTAGGGTATAGGGTTAGGGCTTGGGTTACGGTTGACGAAGCATTTCGCAGACAGACTCAGTGCTGGGCCCGTAGGGGCTGTCCAGCGTCATGGTGTAGGGACAACGTCGTGCTTTCTATACCCCTATATTTGCGTGCATCCTCACCAGGCCATCCGAAGCGTCGCAGAGTCGGAGCCAGTCCCCTTCGGACAACACGGCGGACACGTCCGCGGAAGGCGTCACATAGGGAGAGCCAGCAACAACATCTCCAGTTCTTCCACCGAAAGCTGTGGAGTTTACTACTGACGCCGTAGAAACGGTAACGGCGCCCACGCTTGATAGACCCTCGATGGCAGCCTGGTGGAAAAGTGATATCAGAAACAGAAGGTGGCCGTCAAAGTAATAAACACGACGTTTTAAAGGTTCACACATTGGACAGACTACGATCTAGATCATCTAGATCCTATATCTGTCGTTATGATACGTCGTGCAGGATCTGTGCAGTTCAGATCCAACCCAGGAAATGTGTACTAGATCGTTCAGATCATGCATATCCTACGGCTCCCAGCCGGCAACATAATATATTTTAGGCCATCCAGATCATGTAGACCAAGGATCTGTCAGCCCTAAATTACACAGATCATGTAGATCATAGGTGGGGATTTGATATGTGCGATGTGTGAAAATATTTGACGAGAGAGGGTGGGTCCCCAAGTCCCACCAGGGATAGACGTCCCTATAGTCTCCCACAAAGGTGGAAAAAAAAAAAAAACTTCTTGTCGTGCACTGCTCATCCTACTGCTTACTGCTTCTTGTGCGGAACTATTGCCACCATATACCTGGTACGCGGTGGGTTTTGTGTAGGCCGTAGAGGGAATACAATTCTCGGGGCTATGATAGTTGCGGCATCGAGTAGAGAACACCGGATCTAGCTCACTTTTAATCACCACAATGACCTGAGAGGCAATCAAATTGACGTGTTTTCACATGTCACAATCACGGCTGCTTGAAGTTTTGAGAACGCCGCCAACGTTATCTCTACAGCAGGCCTGCACGTCGTTAGAGTACACCGCTTTGATGCATAAGCCAGCACCTCACCAACGCCATACATACGTAGAAGACGTGGATCGCATCCATGGTTGTATCGGACCGGTTATCTTAGCCTGCCGAAGCAACTTCCTCATGGGCAAAATCAATACCATGAAAAGTTGTCATACCTCGAAGGTGGAAAGACTTGCTCCGACGGTCAATCCTACGATGTGTCGATTGAATGAGACCTCGAAAGAACCAGATAGGGACCGTCTTAGCCTCTATCCACTAGACCACTCAGTCACTGTGACTGAGTGGTCTAGTGGATATAGGCTATATAATCCATTTAACATTTATCATACCTCGAAGGTGGAAAGGCTTGCTCCGACGGTCAATCCTACGCTGTGTCCTTTGAATGAGACCTCGAAAGACCCAGATAGGGCTCCTCCCCCCGTGGTTGCGATCTCGACAATCTGCACTTCCTTCAGCGGGCCGTCGAACACTCGATTGCCGAAGCTAAGCGTCGGTCAAGGGCACATGGGGAGAGCACGAACACGGCGTTAGTGGTTGTTGTTGTTGTTGTTGTTGTTGTTGTTGTTGTTATCAAATCACCTCATCGTCATCGCCGCAATCAAGTCCGTGGTCACAGCACAGGCTCCAATCACTTTGGAGTGGAAGGATACCTCAGGAAAAACAAGACAGACAAAAGTGACACACATCTCGATAATTTGCACTTCCTTCAGCGGGCCATCGAAGACTCGATTGCCAAAGCTGACCGTCGGTCAAAGGCACATGGACAGAGCGCAAACACTGAGTTGGATAGGTACATTGCCTTGTTTAGCGGAAGCAACCTCAGAGGCTTACCCATGTCATACATCGCGTGCCGCCGTTGGTGTTGAGCGAGGGCAACATCCGTGGCTTACATGTGCTAGACAGTAGTTTACGTTTGGTTTGGAACGGAGGTAAATTGATGCAAATGCTGCTGTTATGCGAAGTACACATGGTCGCAAGATTTTCGTGGGTAGGTCTCTTACCACTTTCCAAGAATCGGGTTTGTTTCAGCGAGTGGTCGTCGCTCGGTTGCGCTGACGCTATTGCGAAGGCAAGCGTCACAGAACGGCTTAGTGTGAAGACAACAAGCACACATACGCACCTGTCGCGACTCTCAATCTCGAAAGAGGTAGTAGCCGCGCAGTACGCGGAGCTTAGGCCTGCGTCGTCCGCCGTGCCCTCCTCATCTATCGGCGTCGATGTATTGAACGAAACAGGTCCGGGGGTGACCAATGGCGAGAATGGTGACGCTCCATTTTCAGTGGGAGAGGCGTCCGCGCTGGGGGTGCCGGAGGAGTACACTCTTGCGGTGACCTTGTGCGATGTCATCACAGGCGATGACTCCACCTGGGGGAAGAAGGGAAGCGCCGAGTTATATTGAGGAAAAAATAACCGCTGAGTTAAGTTGACACATGACACATATGTGGAAGGGTGGTGAGCCTAAGCGTCATGCTTACCCCTCCGCTGGGGGTTTACAATCATAAGGAAGTAGGATGGATGACCTGGGGTTATGTCTACGCTGGGGGTTGCAGATAAGTTACACTAGCGGGGTGACGTTGTGTAATGCCATCATAAGCGATGACTCCACTTGAGGGAAGAAGAGAATCGCCGAGTTACTTCGACACATGACACATACATACGTGGAGGTGTGTTGAGCTTAAGCTGTATGTTTACCCATCCGCCCGAGGGTAATAAAGTATAAACTAGCATAGATACGTTCGTTCGATAACCACGCTTAACCAATCGCAACACCCGTTCACAAAAGCTGCATGATCTTGCGACCTTGCCTAGTCACTGATTAACACGAACACAGACGGTCAAAGGCAACAAAGCACCACATAAAGTAACAGTTTTCAATTTGTATCAACAAACCGCCCTCTGACGTAGCAGTTTTCATTTTTTATTCAGTGGTATTCTCACCAGCATCGCGGGCATGTCTCCGTAGTTGAGGAAATGCTCGAGGTCATGACCACCCCACGGCTCGAACGTCACTGAGTATTCGAACCCGTAAAAGGATCCAGCGACATCTTCCCTGTATACAGAAATACCACCGACGGTGCTCAACTCCTCCAGCGCTTCTTTCACCTGTCCGGCAACGTAAAATGGGTATGGCGTAAAACGCGTTTGGTGCGAAGAAGTAGAGCCAGACCATTAAGCAATGGGCAAGATGCAGGCCACGATAAGGGTGCGTCTAAATTTTCTGAGCCTCCACACTTGAGGAGCTCTGTACCTCTCCTCCAAAAACTGACTTTTGAGAACAAATGAAAGTATAACCCGACGGACAAATCTATGGCCTTGGTATACAAAAAATAGTATCGCGAAACAAAAATGGCATTCCAACGATATTGGGTAGTTCCTCATTGGCCACAAGTGTTTTGGCCAAAAAGAGGTACATTCACAAATGGTTTGGCCAAAAAGAGGTACAGCCACAAATGGTTCAACCGAAAAGAGGTACCGCCACAAATGGTTCGGCCAAAAAAGATGTACAGTACCCCTAAAACGTAGCGCGCGTCATATGCAACACACACGCGGCGATAACGACGCGTTTATACGCGTTTAACCAAGGTCAAGGTAAGGGGGATGTCACAACATCAGTTTCGCTATCTAGGCCTTCACCCGCGCGGATGGCTCTGTACATCGCTCAAAAAACGGATTAAAAAATACTTGGTTGGCGCAGCGTAACAACAAATTTCATGGCGGTGGCGCATGTCGTGAAACCGAAACATATGCTACGGTAGAGATGAATGATACCAGGTATCATTTTTTTTCTGAGGCTCCTCACTTGAGGAGCTCTATACCTCTCCCAAAACCTGATCTGGGGGAAAATGAAAGTTCTACCCTGATGGAACAACCCCATAACCTACAGTAGGTATACAGTGAAAATTACTGCAAAAACAAAAAAAATAATCTCCGACGAGTTTGGGTTAAGGAGCCCCGTCATTCAGAAAGCGTTTCAGCCAAAATGTGCTACCTCTATTGTAGCACGCGTCAAACGTCACAATGGGGTAGCCACTCGCGCGAGCCCTCAATGTGACCTCCCTGCTCTAGCCGCCTTGGTCGCTTACCTCGTCGGCTGTGGAGTTGACGGTGAGTGCATCAGTAGCGTGTCCTTTGAAGGACAATGTGAATGCATCCGCAGCAAGCAGACTGTCGTTAAACCTCCAAGGAGAGCTTACCCGAAGTACCTGGTGCATAACATACCGTTAACAATGGTTGGGACGACTGGAACCCGGAAATCTACGGGAATGCGAGGAAAGGATGCAAATATCCGTACAAACCATCGACGAGGATTGACTGTTCTATTTTATTATATAGAATAGTTCCAATTGTATTGTACCTGGCGGGTGGGTTGAAAAACATATAGTAGAACGTGCAATAGGAAACGCACGGTGCGCACGTAGACCAACCGACCGACGTGGCTTTATGGCTTGGCTCGGCACAAGCGATACTTGCGGAGATACCCCTTTTATCACGAAGCACTACTATTCTTACCTGAACCTCATCGACGAGAGCGAGGGGAGACGTCACACCAGTCTTCACGTGTTCCGCTTCTCCGTCCGCCATGGTAGTGACAGAGGGAACTTCTGACAGCCCAACAAGGCCATCTGCATCAAACCATAGTCATCGAATAATTGGTGTAACGAGCAACGATGTTAGTCGGTAGGGACAGTTCGCGCTGCCGTTGCCACGGGAACTGAAGGACACGCGAGCTAACGCTGGATTGTGAATGCATTTGAGTTAAATTGGCACACGACACGTATGAAAATACGTGGAAGCGTGGTGATCTTAAGCTTTATTTTTCCCCATCCGCCGGAGGATAAACAAAAAGAAAAGTTAGTGACAGAGGGAATTTCTGAGAAATCCATAAGGCCATCTGTATCACGCCATAATTGTTGGAGGGCGCGAAACGTATGAGACGTTGCATGACGAATGCTATGATAAGGGTAGCAGAGGGAACTTCTGACAGCCCCACAAGGCCATCTGCATCGCACCATAATCGTCGCAGGCGTAAGAAGCAACGATGTTAGTGGCAGAGGGAACTCCTGACAGCCCTATAAGGCCATCTGCATCACGCCATAAACTGTTGTAGAGCACAGGACGTGTGAGATGTTGCGGGCCGTGCCAATTGGCAAAAGCAACCTTCCTCGATGGCCGGTGACAGTGGCAACTCGGCGGCGGTCGATCGATCCTACTGTAAGTCTCAATTGCCACCAAAATTCGTGTATTTTCCATCTTGACTTTATCGTTTTGGCTGTAACACTGCCAATATGGTGCTTGTCCTGCATGCGAGGAGAAAGGTACGATTTATTCTTGCAACGGCGGAGGTACCGCATTGATTGCCAGAGAAACAACGCAGGAGCAGTAACCCTGGATGAGAGCCTCCGGTTGGTCGCAGTAGAGAGGCCTCATCGATCCCAGCCCAACCTGTACACGAATTAAGCTACGACGCAATTCTACAACTTTATTCTGCGCAAGGCTTGATCCTCGGGATCATACTGAGATTCTCACCTGACCAGACAGTGAGTTGATCCGCATCCCCCACAATCGACACGAAGTTAACAGTGTACGTCCAGCTGGCTGTCCTTAACGTTGTAGACGTCATCTCGCGGTAAACAGTTACAGGCCCAACGCCTTCCACAGCTGACAATGCAGCTGCCACCATGTCACCCGTCTGGGAAAGTTCAAACGACGCAGACATGAAGAAGCGAAGAAGAGAAGAAGAGAAGAAAAGAAGAGTGAAAGCGACGGATAAAACATGGCCATTGCCATCACTTTCACGCAGGACAACGCAACTCGACGGTACTCCAGCAAGTACCACCATCGATTACAAGTAATCAGCGGAAGGATATCATAAGGCGGGGGTGCGATACTTTGGTATGAATCTTCGTAGATGGCGTATAGATCTACGTAGGTCGCGTATGGATACACGTAGATGACGTATGTATCTACCGCGTACCACGTATGGATCCACACAAGGGGTCTACATAGATCACGTATATATGTGTCCACGTATGTCACGTATATATATGGATACACGTATATCACACGTATATATCTATGTAGGTGACGTATGGATCTACGTAGATCACGCATGGGTCTACCTAGATCGCGTATGGATCCACATAAGTGGCGGAGGAGGTTTTGTAGTCGGACGTAAAACACTCGGCGACTTTTCCTGTTCTAACGTTGCGTGAGAGCTTAATTCTTAATTCGTAGGAACCATTATATTTTTTTTGGATCAATGACGCCTCTCTCAGACATCAACTTAGGCGAGTTTTCCTTGCACATAGAGACAGTAGAGGGCCACTGTCCTTTGACCACGGACTAGATCATAGGGGATAGCGGCTGTCTTGGGTCCATCTCCCAAACTGAGTTTGAAATCGAGGTGTAAATACCGTGTTAGAGTTGATGCGAGTCATTCCAGCACGTGAGGAAAAAAAAACACATTTATCGGTAAGAAGCAAAAAGTGAACCCTATGCCATCGCATCATAAGCCGTGTTAGATATAATGCGAGTTGTTCCAGCACCTAAGGTAAAAAACGCAGTTAGCGGTAAGAAGAAAATAGTGAAGCCTATGTCATCGCATCATGTTCCGTATCAGACTTGATGCGAGTGATTCCCGCACTCAAGGTAAAAAACACACGGGAGCAAGAAACGGGCCCTATCTCACCGTAGCATAAGGAATGGCGGCTGTGTTGGGTCCGTCTTCCAAACTGAGTTTGAAATCGAGGTGCAAATATCGGCTTAGATTTGGTGCGAGTTATTCCAGCACGTCAGCTAAAAAATACAGCTAGCGGTAGGGAGAAAACCGTGAACCCTATATCATCGCATCACATGCTGTGTTAGATTTGGTGCGAGTAAGTCCCGCATCTAACGTAAAAACACACATGGGAACAAGAAACCGAACCTATCATGTCTTACCGCATCATAAGGAATAGCGGCTGTCTTGGGCCCGTCTCCTAAACTCAATTTGAAATACCCTGACGCTGCCGGCTCCGAGTCGAAGGCAAATGAAAGCTTCTGTTTTTCAGCCACGGTGGACATTAGTACTGCCAGAACATACCTGTACCGTTAGGGGCGGCGACAAGGGAACACACGCATTCGGCGTGAACATTAGCGCGTACACGGGAAGGTGGTATACGGGTGTACCGTCGAGTATTTTTTTGGTATTTTTTTTAAGGTAGAGCGCCCGGATGTAAGGATACCGCTTTCACGTACAAAGTCTATATTTATTCATGTTTATGTGAACCAGGCAGGAGTGAAGCGCCGGCAGAAGTATCAATACAGTGTAATTATTCATAGGTGTTCGCGGTGATGGCCACCTACTTCTGACACCTTCCCTGCATTCCCAACGATCATTATACCGCCCCAGCCCATCGATCACCACCTGGCTGATGTCTTCAGGTTCTTACGTGTCTGCGTAAGTTGGTGCGTAGGACACGTTGTAGCTGCCATCGCCGATCGGAGTCACGTCTCCGTAAACTGGCGGAACGTCCGAGGGATCTGCGTCCGGGGCAAAGGCTACCACGAGGAATGTAGAATTCTCCTGCAAAGCACGAGTATTGTAAGAGGGAAACCCAGTAGATTGCGGACAGTGGTTAGGCTTATACTTGCGGGAAACACAGTAGATTACGGACAGTGGCTAGCCTTATACTTCGGGGAAACCCGGTAGATTGCGAACTTTGGTCAGGCTGATACCAAGTATCCATTATACTAGCCATTATTTTGGCATAACTGGATTTTTTAATAACATAATGTTAGTATTATGGACCTTTAGGTGGAGTATAACGAGCGTATGTGGGTAGCAACTTGGTAGAATGCTTCGTATGTTTTTGTCAAGGCTACCACAAGGAATGTAAAATTCTCCTGCAGAGTAGTGCGAGGGGAAAACCAAGTAGATTGCGGACGATGGTCAGATTTGTGTCAATTTGTGTACCTCGCACTCGTCTTGAACTCCTGGAAACATGGCATGGTTGGCACTCCGGGATAAACAATGTCCCTGGGGGGGGTGCTTGGTGAAAGTTGATGACATGATAGGCCATTCCGGGACAGACAACTGTTATTAGAGAAATGATTGGTGGAAGGTGAAAGCTTGGCGAAAGTTTAACAAAACGATGGGGTCATTCACGAAAGTAGAGTGATTCCTCGCAAGGCAGTTGATGACATGATGGGGTCATTCAAGAAAGCAGAGTGATTCATCGTAAAGGGGTTGACGACAAGATCAGGCCATTGAAGAAATCAGAGTGATTCCTCGCGAGGGTAATAATAAAATGCATAGAACGTGAAAAAAAACCCATCATCCCTAAGTTTTATTTATCACAAGAACGCAATTCATCATTTTTATGTTGGCAGGGGGTTGCACTGAGTACCAAGGACGAAAATTAGTGTCTCCACCTGGCTGGTGAGCCTGTTGTTGCCGTTCGCGTCCCGTGCTTGCACGGTAAATTCCGCGGTTTCCCCAGAGGTAGCTTCATACAACCCACGCCCCCACGCCACACTCGCCCCGGCGTCAGCCGTGTTAGGCACGACGGAAACCTGGTTTGATCGCGAAAAAAAAAACGAGGGTACACGCAGTTTTGGATGTGTAACGGAGGGTAGAGCACCGGACACCTAATGAGAAATAGGGAAATATTAACTAAAAGGCAGGCCGATATTACAAGGATATAAGAAATGCGGCAGTCGTTATACTGTGAATAGTGGTTAGCGCACTCTCCCAAATAAGAACCCCAGCCTGAGTCAGTGTTTTCGTTTCTTACTATTAGTACGTGTCCTGTGCTGTATACCGGCACGCGAAATGGAATGCGTCAATAAATGCTACCCAAGCATTCGGGTGCCTAAGCACCACATGCTGTTCCAAAATATGACAAATCTTGAAGTGTTTTAGTTCTCACCAGAACCGGCGAACCATCAATGTCCAGTGCGTCTTGCCCCGTAACCTCCTCCACGACAGTCACATCTGCCGCGTTGCCTCCTAGTTCTTCGGTGTCCGCGGTCAATAACTCAGCGTCACCGTAAACGTTGACGAAAGTGACAAGCCACGCACAAGTCACTTCCGGGGTGGTGCAGTTGGAAGTTTCAGCCGTAATGTTGGCACCAGCCAGGGTAGAGAGGTTTCCTATCGCGGCGGCTAGCTCATCGCTGTCGGCGTCGAAGGCTATGGAGTCCGTCGACTCGCCGTCATAGGCTAGTGTGAATGTACCTGTTGGTATTTAGATGAACGCAATTACAAGCAATGAGCGATGTTTTTAGAAGCAATGGGCCATGTATTTAGAGACAGCGAGGCATATACAATTAATTCCCAGCACCCACACGCGTTTTATTCATGGATGTACATACTTCATGGCTTCACGCCCAGACGCACAGATAGCTCCACGACGAGAAACGCGTTTCCCGCATGCGAACTGCAAGCGTCAATCCGAGGACAACACAGTCAGCACGGCCAAGCGGTGACATAAAACAGTCAAATCGCTACGTGGTACATAATAACCAATCGGGCAGTACAGTAGTACCATTGCTTCGAGCGCCTGTCTAGTAGTCGCCCGTCGCCGAAACACGCTAGAACGCGACACGTGAAGAGATATGTAGAAACACCATAGCTACGGTAGGGGGGGGGGGGTACAGATTTCATGCATAGCCGTAGTCATATGACCATTGACCCTCGCATCCCTACAATGCCGGGACGGAGCACGTCGGGTTTT
>JAYJMJ010000599.1:182718-195842 GCA_036873875.1 Laminaria ephemera | reverse complement strand
GGGAGGCGACCTGCGGGAGGGGAGGGGGGGGGGGTGTACTCATTTATTGCTTGCCTTAGTCATTTGACCATTGACCACGCATCCCTTTCGAGACGGCGGAGCACCGTTCCTACTCCTAACAGAGATACCTCCAACATTTAGGCGCTCACTATGTTTTTTCCCGTATACCCCGCAGTTGTTTAGTACGTTTATTAATCGTTGTGATGGAACAACTGGTGCTTCGACAGCAAGGGAGACGATAATTCCGGGGGCAAAGAGCGCGAGGTACCCCCTGCATGACTAAGGCTCCGTACGTCGCCCAAACCCGGAAGTAAACATAGTTTTGTTGGAACAGCGTAACACTACGTTCTGTGGCCGTACATATTGTGAGACCGAAAAGCATAGAGAAAGAGGGGAGCCACTCTCGCGAGTGCCTCTGACCCGCTGAAAAAAGAGGCCCTCAAAGTGACATAAAGACTACCGTTGCATGCATCGACACATCTGGATCGCCATACTTCATACGTGGCATTGCAGTATCCGTCGACCACCCCCCCCGAATATGTTTGCTTTCCAACGAGTACATCTAGAACTCAAACCAGGTTGCATGGAATCGAATGTTTAACGTTTCCTTGAAGTACAGCACGTCTTATCAAACCCTGCTCTAATTATATTTTTTCGCACCAAATCACTTTCGAATGTAGATGAGACCGCAGATGCGTTCGCCGGCTCAATGGTTAAACCTCCAGCCATATCCGTCGAGATTTCCGCTCCGGCGATGGTCACCACTGGGTAGTAGGTACCGGCGCTGGTCGGTGTGTACTCGATCATGTACCTTTTGGGCGGGTAAATGGGTTAGGGGTAGGGTTAGGGTTAGTTCTCGGTCATGTACCTTTTTTCGAGAAAGAGGTTTAAATGTCGTTGGTGGTGTGTAGTTTGTGACCACAAAGCTTGTCTCTCTCTAGGGTGATGCGTCGGCACCGACACTGGGTGTGCCGGATCTCGATGGGCGGAAAGAACAGTTTAATGTAAATAACACACACAGTACAGAGGGTTAAGGGGGTCGTTGGCGGTGCGTATTCAATCATGTACCTTTTCTGGTGACACGGTTAACGGGGTCGTTGGCGGTGTGTACCCAATCATGTACCTTTTTCAGGTAAGAGAGTTAACGGGATCGTTGGCGGTGCGTGCTCAACTCTGTACCATGTCAGGGTGAGAGGGTTAACGGGGTCGGTTTGCGGTGCGTAGTTAGTCATGTGCCCTTTTAAGGGGAAATAGGTTTGACGGGCTCGTTAGCGGTGTGTGCTCGATCATGTACCCTTTTTCGGGTAAGAGGGCTAACGCGGTCGCTAGCGGTAATGTACCTTTTTGGGGTCAGACGGAGAACGGGGTCGTTGGCGGTGTGTACTCAATCATGTAGCTTTTTCCCATTTTTATGAAGCATGGCCCGGGCCTGTCCGGCAACCCCTCACCTCCCGCCTCCAAGGTAAGAAATTGAATCGATACCCTTCGTTATCTCGCGCACGCTGACGTTGCTAATCCCGCTGTAGCCGGTAACGACAATATCCGGCAGGGTATAGTTCAAGGAAAACTCGATCACCACCTGCATTAAAAAATGAGGGCATGATCAGATTGGTTACGCGTAATTACGCTTGCGCCGTTTTGTACATCGCTGCCATGAGTCTACAGCTACAACGGCAGCAAAAAAAGCAGCCTGCGGAGAGTTAAACCAGCAGTCTGTCAGTCGGTATGTGTGATGAGAGCCAAACAATTTTAACAGAAGGAAAAAAGACAAGCAGTAAAAGTTAAAAAAAACATTTTGCGGTATTATACGGCCAAACATCGACAAATAAAACGTGTTGTATCATACATACAGTCGTGTCCCGCGTTGGTGCGGTATCCTTTAGTGCGGTGCCCCACTTTAGTGCGGTGAGAATCGCCTGTCACCACCTTGCTCCCTTTGAGTAGTACTGTACTGCACCATCCCGGGATAGTGCGGGGGGCCGATTTAGTGCGGTTATCGTCGTTTGCCAAGGCACAGTAGCACCATTTTAAACGAGGAACCACGACGACTGTATGTACCTGGTACTATATAGATAGAAGAGTACGAGTATACCCGTAAACACCTAACACAACAAACACACACCTACACACAGCGCTTTGCTGCAAAGCAGCACAGTTACAGGGACTCTACAGCAGCAGAGCAGCAGCAGCATACAGCAGCAGGCAGGAAGGCAGAGCAGAGCAAGACAATTCCCCTTTCCCCCGATTTCTTGTCTTCCCGTGTATGTCGAGGTTCGAAAGGAAGGATTCGGCTGGCACATACCGGCACTTTAGCGGCAACCGGCACTAGCCCGCATACTGCCACTACTTGTTGTTCCCATCTGAGCCAAGCGATTTCACAGGCATTATCGTAGCGCGCAACCGGCACTACTCAGCCAGCACTATAGAGGCATCCCTATTGTAGAGTACGAGTATACTGGTAACCAACACAAAAATAGCACACACAGCAAAGCAACACTCAGTTACAGAGACACTACAGCAGCAGAGCAGCAGCAGCAGCAGGCAGAGCACAGCAGGACCTTTCGCCTTGCCCCCGTTTTCTTCTCTTCCTGTGGTGCTGTCTCGCTTTATCCTCATGTCGAGTTTCAAAAGGAATGATGTGAGCTTGCTCTACGTAACACCTGGTACGTACGTTTGCTGGCACAGCTGTCACAGCTGTCAGTGATGACGGATGATTGCTGACGAAGTGCGCGCTAGTCGTGTCGTGCGTACATCACCTCAGATGCTGACGCTAGAAGCCCGCATCAAAGCCAACCTGCTTGGGCTAGTCGTAGCGGCCACCTAGCCCGAAATTATACTGTTTTGGGCTGATCATACCGGCCACTCAGGACAAAATAATATACCAGGTATGTGTTTATATTACTTAGCGGACAGCTTTGAGACATCGCAAAAACGTCTCGATGTGCATGCTGAGAGTGAAAGTAAAGGGGAACCATTACATACGTAAGGAGTATGGATAGTCCAGTGCACTAAAGGGCAACACTACGTGTACTTCAAAGTTTCAATAATAAATGCACTTCATCACATGTATGTAGAGTCCTGCACATAGGTAGCCCTGCGCACTATCGTTCCACATAGTCGTGTGCGACTGTAACCACTCTGCTGCTTCTGGCACAATAACATTGAACACTAACAACCCCATGTCTCCGACGCCAGCCTAGTGCTTGCGGGGGGGGGGCGTACTCAAATGATGCTGGCCGCAATCTTATTCGAGACGGAGCGCGGTTCCTACTCATAATAGAGAAACCTCTAACATGTAGGCGATCAGTATGGTTTTGCCGTATACTGAAGTATAACATAAATCAACGGTTATATTATCCCATTTGTCTGTCCCCTTTTGTGGCCCCCATCTACCTCCTAGGATAACGATCGCTTTCGATCGTTTTCTCGCTAGTGTTGCTTGGGGGGGGTGTAAGATATCATCCATGGCCGTAGTTCTTTGGACCGTAGACCCTCGCACCCCGACCATGCTGGAACGGAGCACGTCGGGTTTTCATCGACCAGGCAGGGATTTCTTGCAATGGGGGGAGGGGGGGGGTAGCCAAACGACTCACCTCATCAGCTCCACTTCCGCACACTAGAGCTTGCCCGCTAGTTGATGTGATGCTGACCGACGGGTCATCTAAGCCTGAGGCGCGTGCCAGATCCTCGACTTTGTCACTGCATCACAACCCCCCAAAACACCAAACACATACTAATCAGTCAGAGTTTGAGCTCACCCCAAAACAAAACAGGGAGATACCAGTCAAGCTCGAGCGTATCTTAAGAAAAAACAAGGAGATACCAGTAAATTTTATTAAGCGTCCCCGAAGAAAAAGGAGAGAAGGAATAGCGTTCGAGAAACGATCCAAGAGCAATCCATGGTTTTAGATAAAAAAAAACACGGAGGCGCTTTGGCTACGTGTGCCTACATTTGGCGGATGCGGGGAACTGGACTCTTACCGATGAAAATATTTGTGTAAACGAACAACGAGCAATGGACACCGTGACCCGGCGCACGAAATCCACTGCTTCAACCCCGCTAGAGCTGCATTGACACATGCTACTAATAGTACTAATAGTACTAACAGTACGATAGAAGTGCACCAGCTTTTTTCTGAGTCTCCTCACTTGAGGAGCTCTGTGCTTCACCCACAAACCGATATGTTGTGCAAACTAAAAGTGCAACCCGATGAACAAACCCATGGCCTAGGTACACAAAACGTTCAGAATATCAAAACAAGAATGACATCCCGACGATTTTGGGGTTAAAGAGCCCCGTTATTCAGAAACAAAAACGCCAACAAGTGCTACCTCTATCGTGGGACGCGTCCATTCACTTTAAAGTATACTATTACGGGGGACCATAGTAATCTAGTAATGAGGACCAAATATGATTAGTAAAAACAGTAGAATGTATAGGTTTTTGTGTACATCGTGGGTCCCGATTACTATGGGCCTCCGTAATAGGGTCATGTTGGGAGCTGGAAAAGGACTAACATCGCGTCGGAGTCATCATGTTGGATATACGGTAAGGGGAGGTCCCCGGAGTTCAATAATTAGACGCCACCGAGATTCAATGAACTCGAAAATATTAATTATGTTGGTTATATATAGCACTATTCAATAGACGACTCAAGTCACTGTGATTCGAGGTTGGTGGGTAGATCGTTTGCGCCAGAAACAAGCGTGAAAAATCCGAAAAACAGAGCGCTCTTGAGTCGATCTTTCATGTTGTATGAATACGAAGATCAACCTGGGGTTGCCGTACCTGAGGTCGGAAATTGTAGCGTTGGCTTTGATCGTGGCGCTTTCTCCCATGAACTCGATCTCGATGTACGCCGAGGAGCTCGAATCGGTCTCAACCGCGCAAGTCAGCCCCTGCTTCTCGTTCATGCCTATGGCCGCATTCCCCGTGCTGTTGTCGCCCAGGAAGAGGGACATTGCCAGGGTGCTCCAGTCACGTTCGTCGACCTAGAGTTTTGATTGATGAGGTCGCGGTCGTTTGTTAAGGTATCAGAGGGTATTAATCCGTTTGATTCGTACTCGTACAAGGTTAACCATTCACCTACCCAAACTAGGCGTGTAACACTTCGTGAGTGGTAGCCTGACGTGTTGCTTGAGTTCCACGGTCACGTTGACTCTGGCGGTTATCATCAGAGAAACAAAAAACAAAACTGAAATAGCAGAACTGACTACGTGCTGTGGCATAACTGGGCGGGATTCCAATGAGTAGCGCCGATCGTGTACTGATCGAAGCCGGAGGAACAGTATTGGTTGTAGTGGGCTAAAATCTGACACGATCTGCACGGTCTGGTTTGCTGGTACACATCGCGCGCTTGATGTCTACGCCCTAAGTGAGCTCGTAAGAGTGCATGATTCATCACACGGAACGTGAAAAGCATTTGATAAGCGTGAGCACATGGTGCCCTCCGGACTCAGAAATAAAGATACAGGAGGAAGCGGTTCCGGATACCACTTCCTTTCGCGTGAACCTTGAGAAAGATCCAATGTAGCCAGATGTTGTGAGGGTGCTAGTGTTTAATATTTTTCCATGGGGTTCATCCACTACTAGACGTGATCTCGGGGGTTATTCCATACCAGGTACCTGGTAGTCCATACCAGATATACTACAAGGCGTTTCGGTTTGGCTCATTATTGCAGATCGGTCGGAAGATCTAGCCCCGCAACTGTGCCCTTTCATACAAATCAAACAAGGCATAGTCAGCTCCAAAGCGGTTCACCCCAAAATATACATTTTATACCGCCCGCTATACGCCGCTTTATACCTGGTTGTTCCCCGCGGCCCCGTTGACGATTTCATACACACGTCTTAACATCACTAATCAACCGTAATCCAATCACTGACCCTCGTTCATCATCCTACAACCGTCATCTACCTTCCATCAACATTTACATATACCTGGTTGTTCCCCGTGGTACCGTTGTTGATCTCATACACCCGGATCTCTGGAGATGCTTGATGCTTGTACGATGATTCTTCCCAGCGTAGTCCCGATGCATCCACCACGAGCGGCTGCGAAACGAAAGCAATACGGTTCGGGTGGGAAACGTATAAAAAACGTTGATTCGACGACCAGCGGGAATGCTGAACCCTCTAAGGGAGAAAAAAGAGCAAAATCGATGAAATTCGTCGAGCAGTGGGAATGCTGAACCTTCTACGCGATAAATATGAAGGCACGCACCGGCGGGGAGAAGGGATGACACCTGTGACCACGGCTTGTCCAGAAGCTGGCAAGTAAAAGTGAGGTATGCAAAAAAGAATGTGGCTACGAACCGCGTGTGTAGATACTTGTATTTCTTCTTTCCCGAGGGGGGTCCAATTGGCAAACGAAAGCAGTAGGGCTCGGGTTAGCACAGTGACTATACAACGTGTGTTGGAAACTTATTGTTCTTCTTGCGCAAGGGGTACCCAATAGGTGCGGGCGATGAGGGGGGGGGGGGGGGGTGTACTTATTTCATGCATAGCCGTAGTCATAATACCATTGACCCTCGCATCCCTACAATGCCGGGACGGAGCACGCCGGGTTTTCACCGACCAGGCAGACATCGCGTGCACCAGGGGGGGTGCAATATTGGCGTTAGGGTTGCGCAAAACGTGCTACCCCTGTCGTTCGAGGAGCTCCGAAAGTGTCAGAAAGTGTTTGAGAAAAAAAGTGCTACCCGTGTTGTAGCACGCCTAACAAGTGGAAACCCCACCTCGAGGTCACCGATGTTGGCGGGGCAAGATGTCCAGGCGTCCTCCGCAAAAGAACATTCGCCATCGAAAGTCACCGTCCATACGGGAAATAGCGACGTGCTGTTGTCGCCACTCGTGTCTCCGTCTGGGAGGAATTTTACTCCGTCCGACCCAACGGCAATCCCGATATAAGAGCGCGTTACAGAAACGCCACCGACGGTGGCAAGATCTTCGAGCGCCTCCTTAACAGTGTCTGTGGCGGAAAAATACATGGGAAACATAGCATGGAAATTCAGGGAAAATAAATGGGAAATGTAGCATTTTACGAGTATTTAAGAGGAAGTCCGCGCTCGCATGTAGTTAATTACGATTGCGCGCTTCATAACTTACGGCACGGAAGGTAGGTTATGAAGATTGTTGGAGTCCTTTAACGTGCGGTATTCTATAGTTGGGGCAATTTCTTTAAAAATCGTGTGATGCCGTAAAGAACTGCCAGGGCACGTCGCCTTAACTCGCTTGGGACTACGGAGGGAAAAAATCTCCACCAAAAAGTGACGATTGCAGCAGCAGTGACACGAAACAGCCCGAGATGCTGGGGCAGGGGATGCATGTGCCCGAACTGCAATGCATAGAGATGTACGACATGCGCGCAGCATGATGCCACTTGCACGATTGGACGCTCTTCCCAGAAGGCTGAAAAAACTGAACTTGTTGCTTTTTATGGCAGATCGGTATACTTAGGTTCCACAAGGTATAACAGCTACTTAGCCCACCAGCAGTAGCATCCGTGTAGATGGGAGAAGTCGTCTCGCCCTGGTACTCAAGTGAGAAGGTTCCCCACAGAGGCGCGACTCCTTCCAACGATGCGGCTGTAGACACAGTCAACGTACCGTTAAAATCGTCTGACGCACTGAAAGACAGAGAGGGTACATCTCCTCGAGCCTAGACATTTTGAGGGTGGAAGGTTCATGGCGAGAGAGAAAAAGAGCGCGGGTTGACCATATCAGAAATGATGCAAACCGACGAGCAGTGGGAATGCTGAACCTTCTGGGCTGTAAGCATGATGGCGCCAATCGGCGGGGGGGGGGGGCGCGACACGTATGATCACGGCCTGTCCAGAAGGTCGGTGAGGGTAAAACCTCCTGCGAGTTAAGCTGGACAGTAAAAGTGATGATAAACTAAAATCACCATAGAGCTTTGGTCCATGTCGTGCTTGGAGAACGCACCCCCAAGAATGTTATGCACACTATCTCCCCCTCCTGAGTACATTGTCTACCGAGTATCTACAATACATATACTCGTTTCTTTAATTGAGTGGGCGTTAATAGCTACTGTTTCTTATGTTGTTGCCCGGTTTGAGCTATCTTTCTTCACCCAATTTCCAAATTGTTTTAACCACCTCAGCCTGAGGTTCGTAATGGGATATTTCTTACAGCCGTGCTTCATGTCATGGTTGGAGAACATACCTCTTGGAATGTTACGTACACCTTTTTGTCGATATTTTATGGTACCTGTGTGTAGCTGCTACAAATACAGACACCGCTTGCAAAGATGAGTTTCGACGAAATCCTCGATATCACAGCTGTAGTGTATTTTTTTATTTTTACTAAAAATACATGCGGTGCAACTTGAGACAATGCGGTGGAACCTAAACCAATAATCTTCAACACATGTAAAGAACCTGCTAACGCGTAAATATCTGACACATGTCGCCTGTCCGTATCGCGGCTGCGTTGCTGCTCACAACGGATACATTCGTTCTGTACTGCAAGATACGTCGTAGATCTGTGCCCCATCTTTATATTTGTCTTTCTCCCCCGCAAGTTGTCTAGGGTGCTGGCTTGTGTGTGTTCCGAGTTCGTATTCAGTACGTTTGTCACTGCATGGTCCAATCCCTCCAATCCCCTTACTGTTGTAGTTGCGATCTATATATCTGCCTCGTAAATTGTGACAACAGAGCTTGCCTTTTCTATAGGATGGGGCATCGGCACGGACACTGGGGGTGCTGGATGTCGATGGGTGGAAATAACAGTTTAATGTAAAGAATACACGCATACCTCCTGGAATGTCACATATACCATCTCCCCCGAGCATATCGCGCTTGTCCCGCTGCCCACAACGGTTACATTCGTTAGCCCCGCCGAAATGACGGTTTCAAAACTGTCGAGGTCGTCTTCCGCTCCCACGGTGACGTTTCCCAGCCCCCGCCACGTCACTGTAAGGTCGCCCAACGACCCAGCAGAACAAGAAAAGGCTTGAATTTCTTTTCGGAAAGGGGCGTCGCCTTGTGTTGACATTGTTACGGTTGCGCGTGATGCGGGACGCGCTGTGAGGAGAGGCAAGTCCCCGTATATGCCGGTGAATTCTACGGTAAAGCTGTCCCCACTGCTCAGCGTGGTTGATGATCCTACGCTGCTCGTGACCTCCACGTTTCCTTCTTCGATCTGAGGGAAATTAAATAGAGGGTAAGAAATGACGAGGGTCGTCAAATTGAGGGGGGAAACAATGAGGGTTAGCAAATTGAGAGTCCGCAAGTTGGAGGGGACATTCTTGCGGAGTCAATGGCGGAGACAGTTCAAACCACGTGCACGAGGTTTTAACAACGCTTTCGGTTTCCTGTTGGAACGTTCGTCTCTGTATTTCCCTAAACGCTACCTACTTTTCCGTGTTGGTGTAGGGTTGATCAAGATGGAGTGGTATCACCTCTCTCTGTACAACCAAGAGGCTTTCTCTAACGCCGGGGGCACACCTTTGCCTTTTGGTTCCAAGAGTATGTGGACAGTTTGTGAGATGCAGTGTTTTTGAGGCTGCAAGACGAGGGACCCTACGGCGCACTGTAAATGACTTGGCACGCGTTGCAGGCGCACCACTGTAATTGCCAGTAGCCGCGTTCGATTAGGTGCAATGATGTTCAATTACGCGGCGTTCTGCGTGCTGCAGAGGGGTGCGGATGCGGAACAAAGTACACTTACACAGACCATGCTCGGTGGCAGTCTATCACGGCAAGGGGGAAACTATGCTTATTGCAGAGGCTTACACATGGGAGGTGCCACAAAGCTGCCTTACACGCATCAAATGCCGGACCTATGGCGACCAACACTGAATACATATTTACGGAGTTACTCCTGTGGTAACACTCCGTTGTCGCTTTAACTCGTATATAGTGTGTGGGTTCTTGCGTCTCCCAAGGACACACTTCTTGTGTCCCCCGCGGACAACTTGTTGTGTGTCCCGGGTACACACTTCTTGCGTCCCCGTCTTTTGGTTCTAAGACTACGGCAACTTTTTCGCGTACCAAGTTCAGTTCTTCCAATTCTACGACATACTCGCCGTGAGAAGAGCTTCAAGAGATGTTTGGATGCTCGCCGTGGTGTCACTACCGACAGACACCGTGATGTTCTGCTCCAAGAATGACAGGAAGAAATCTTCGCCCGCGCTGGCCAAAATAGAGACGCTTTGCACCTCCGGCACCACGTCCACCACCTGAAACGTAACGTAAAAACGAGATAAAACAGCGTTAAAACAATCACCGGAAGGGGAAAGGGGTTCAGGCTCACCGAATTTCGAGGCAACTATCCATTACGAGCAAATGCGAGTTTCCAATTTACACAGCTCCAAAAATAGGCTCCGCTGTCGAGATGGCTGAAACATTTTTTTACCTGATTGAACTGGTTAAAAAAAACTGCGGAGCAGCATCATACACCCATCAACGTACACAAGTTGACGACAGTTACAAAATGTCCTACTGCGCGAGCTCCTAGCGAAGGCACAAAATATCCTGCTGCGCGAGCTCCTGGCGTCGGCCATGCTATCGTAATATCGCTGTTGTATGGTCCAGGCTCACGGCGTTGCACGCCGGGTCTCGGTTGTGTCCTACAGGGTACTAGGTACACGAGTATTTGCATATTTCTCCCTTTGGTACTCCGGAGGGAAAAAAAGATAGACCATCACTGACGATTACTGTTGACACTCTGTCCGAGCCTAAAAAAACAAACTGCGGTGTTGACTAAAAAACAAAATCGTGCACCCTCGGCTGTAGAGCGCCTCAAAGTGAGGAGCCTCAGAAAATAATGGTGCTACCCATATCGAGCATGCGTCACATCTCTCACCTCTGCCCACGCTACGAGGGCCTGAACTTCCCATTCTCTAGCATCCTTGGTCTGTACGATGATGCTCTGGCGCTCCCCTGCAACGCCTTGGGTGAGGCTTGTGGCTTCTACGATTGAAGAGGATGCTTCGGTGTCAGTCGTTTCCGTGTCCACGAAGAAGCTGGATCCGGATATGTGCTGCAGTTAAACAAATGACACCCAGAAAAAAATACTGCAGTCAGTGTTTCATGAATCCAGTGGTGTGCTGCAGTAGAACATTATATGGCAACCAGAAAATATAGCAGCAAGTGTTGGCATTATCTACGGTCGAAGAGGATACTTTTGTGTCGTTGATGACCGTGTCCACGAAGAAGCTGGATCCGGATATGTGCTGCAGTTGAACATTTTACGACATCCAGAAAGAAGTGAAGCAGTAAGTGTTTGCTGAATCCGGCGATGGGCTGTAGTTGAAAAATACGTATCAACCAGAAAATATAACAGCAGAAACTGTTTGTATTACCTACGGCTGAAGCGGATAATAATTCCGTGTCGGTGGTTGCCGTGTCCACGAAAAAACTGGATCTGGATATGCGATTCATTATATCTTACGACATCTAGGAAGAAACTACAACAGTAAGTGTTTGATGAACCCAGTGATGTGCTGCAGTGGAACATTATGTGACCTATAAGTGTGGCGAGTCGTACATCAGACAGTAAACAAAAGTGAAAATCTTAAATATAGAAAACGGCAACGAGGTCCCACCTGTCCGTCTAGCCCTGTGACGTTCATCACGTATGTCCCACGATAGCTGGGGGTGTATTCCATTGGATACAACCCGCCCGATGCTTCTTTGATGACGGTTGCCGTGTCGCTGATAGATGTCGAATTGTCAGACGAAGGCAGAACTTGCAGCGGGTCGGATTTCCATTCCTGTGGGCGGAAGGCGCAGATGATAAAAATGTGAAATGCGTCCGAAATACGACTGACATAATATCGTTTAAAGAGGCGTTTTGCTGTGGTTTTGGCGATTGGCTGACGTCGTCAATTGCGTGAGCTCGTTGAACACCTCAATGTCGGATGCAGGCAGAACTTGCAAAAGGGTCGGATGTTTCCACTCCTGTGGCTAGAAGGTGCGGGGGATAAGTTTATGGACACGGCCGCTTAACCCTTTTAGGAGTGAATCCACGTTTTTGGGTACAAGCTGCTTGTAATTAGTGTTGGATGGTTTTTTCAATTGTTCCTGGGGTGTTTTGCCGTGGTTGGCGATTGGCTGACGTCGCCAATTGTGTGGGCTGGTCGAACCTCTACATGCTTAGCACGGCGAACTGAGGCAGGTAAAAAACAATATTCAAACCGCAACCACGTTTTTGGGCGACGAACAACTTCGATAGAAGTAGCACTTTTTGGCTTTTTGGCGTTTTTGTTTCTGAATGACGAGGCTCCTTAACCCAAAATCGTCGGAATGTCGCTCTTGTTTTTGATTATCATTTTTTTGTACACGTAGGGCATGGGTTTGTTCCTCGGGTTGAACTTTCAGTTTACTCAAAATTAGTTTGCGGGTGAGGTTCAGAGCTCCTCAAGTAAGGAGCCTCAGAAAAAATCTGGTGCACCTCTATTGTTGCATGCCACATTCGAGGGCTTCACGTTTTCTACCTTGCGATTTCATCGTCGGAGATGTCGGGACGGTTTCACGGCGATCTAAACAATGACTTCATAACAACAGAAAGACAACACCAGGCAGCAGATGCCCGTCGGAATGTGCGCGGTATTGTTCAATTCTACAGCAGTAGCCAATGTTCAGCATCTGGGTTAGGGCAGATGTGTGCATTGAACGCAAGCTACGGTTGGAGTGCACCTACACATTCTTCGGCTCCTCACTTGAGGAGCTCTATACCTCACCGAAAAACTGATTTGGAGAAAATTATAAGTGCTGTATACCCGATCACCAATTCCTTGGCCTAGGTATACAACGAAAGACATTTCCTAAACACAGAATGAAATTCCGACGATTTGGGGTTAAGGGGACCCGTCATTTCGGAAAACGTTTCAGCCAAAACGTGCTACCTCTATTGAGGCTCCTCGCTTGAGAAGCTCTATACCCCACCCAAAAATCAGATCTGGAGAAAGCATGAAAGCGAGACCCGATGAACAATCCCATGGCCTAGGCGTAAACACAGCGAACAACGTTGTAAAACACAAATGGATTTCCGACAACATTGTCTCCGTCGAACACGGAAACTAATTTTAATGTCCTGCCTTAGTACGAATACACTCATTTTAATGTCCTGAATTATTATAAATTAACTAATTCCCCCCC
>JAYJMJ010000599.1:143899-157456 GCA_036873875.1 Laminaria ephemera | reverse complement strand
TACCCTACCCTACCCTACCCTACCCTACCCTACCCTACCCTACCCTACCCAACCCAACCCAATTAAATTGCTTTGCTGTCATTTTGGGCGTTGGTGCGTGTGCGTCCTTTTTGGTTGGAACTGAAAAGTGTGTGGTATGAATGTGATTTTTGACGTTTTTGTTGATTGTTCTTTTTGGGAGATTCCGCTCGTCGGACGAGACACGGAACATGGAGATTCGGGCACGCGAAACTGGAAAGGACCCCCTATTTTTTTTTGGCGCCGTCTTAAATTAGAAAACCGCTCGTGCTGTAATATACTTTGGTTTACAGTGGGCGGCTCCCAATAGTGCAGGTCTGTGCCAGCCCAATATTCATATGCCGGCACTATTCAGGGCACCGGCACTATTGGGAATGGAGTTACTATAGAGAGTTATATAGAGAGTTCCAGTCGTGCCCAGCGATTTCACCCGCACTATAGAGGGCAGTGGCGCTATTCAACCGGCATTGTTGGGAGCCCCCCACTGTTTATGAAGACAGCCTCTTAAGGTCGCGGGGGACCTTAAACCACCTCCCATCCCCGGGTTTCCGGTTCACGCTGATCTCTAGATTTTGTTTTCGGTGCGGTCAATTACGCCACGTTTTTAACACGCTGCATTTCGACCTTCAGCTAGTGGGTGCATCAGCAGAGAGCGGGTGTAGCTTTTTGTGTTGCATCCACAGCAGCTCGTGATTATATTCAGATTGGCCGTCCGCACCATTTCAACCGAGGTCTAGACCTCGACTTTGGGGTGCTGCAGTGGTAGAAAATTGTCGAAATTGAGAAGACACAAAATGAGACAAACAAACAACCCCCAACTGAACGTTAGCACCTCTCTTGAGGGCAGCTACATCTCCTCACAAGAAGCGACAGCCCGCGAAATTGAGCCACGCTCACTATGGGGTGCGCGAGGGCGTCGGGTGCAGCGGGCAGCAGTCGTAGGCAGCCAGAAACGACTCACGAGGTGATTTCGTGAAGTCACAGTTGCCAGCCAGCATCACCAAAGAATCGAGAATTTGCTCCAAAATCCACGATTTGATTAGTTTGCGAGTTAGTATGTACTACCATGGTTACAGCACGTATGAAGAAACGGCTTTCACCGAAAGTTAGCTGCGGTTTTCGCGCGTCTTTTGAAACACTAACAATTCGTACCCGAAAAAAGTGCGGAACAAAAAACTACGTTCCCGCTTGGGGTAGTCGATTATTAGGCTCAAAAAAGGGCAAAAAAGGGCAAAAAAGGGTTACTTGTATATTTGCTTCAATTTTTATAATCCGAAAAATAATGGATCTTGCTTGTAAAACTCCTAACTCTATTTCCAAGTCGTTTGTATGTTTTGGCGAAACGCCTGCTCGCGCCTGCTTGACGAGGTATTTATTAGGGATCCCCCCGCGGCCTTAAGAGATGGCTAGTAAGCCTGCTGCTGCGAGTTCTAGTACGGCGGCAGTTTCGGGGTACAGTAGTGATCCCTCTTTATCGCCGGTTGAGTAGTGCCGGTTGCCCGCTATAGTGCCTGTGAAATCGCTTGGCACATTTGGAAAAACCCAGTAGTGGCAGTATGCAGAGTAGCGCCGGTTGCCGCTATAGTGCCGGTATTTCTGACTGGCACATGTCGGCACTATAGAGGGACCTGCACTACTTCGGCGCGCTACCATAGGGATGCAGCCTTATCTTCTGAGGCTCCTCGTTTGAGGTCCGTATACCGAACCCAAACACTGACTGTGATAAAATGGATTTTGTCCCCCTCAAAGAGGCTTATAGTTTCCGTGCACAGGTTGATTACACACCGCGTCTTCACATCACCCTGTTTGTTGACCCTGGTGCTAACTAGTACTAAGGGAAGTCACCGACCTATATCCTTCATGAGGACGTATACATCCCGTAACACGCGCGATCGGAGTGTCACACACAGCTTGCAAAGATGATGAGTTTCGACGAAATCCTCGATCTCACAGCTGTAGTGTATTTTTAATTTTTAATAAGAACGTGAAAGTACAACCGGATGAGCAATCTTTTGGCCGTCGGTCAGGGATCGTTTTGCCAAAAATCGGTACAGTACCCCTATCGCGGCACAAAAACGGTACAGTACTGTGTATGAACATCTTTTAGTGACAAAAAATAAACAACGCGGTGGAGGCACATCATGTACCACCTAGAGGATTGCATTGTTGCAAGATATATGTGTGCATGTGTGGGTTCTTCACATAATTCTGTGGTTTCCACCCATCGAGATTCAGCGCACCCAGTGCCCGTACCGATGCCTCATCCTAGAGAGAGACAAGCTCTGTGGTTTCAAACTACGAAACAGAGAAATGCATCGCAAGTGCAGTCGGGGGATTTGGCCATGCAACTATCTGTGGACTATATAACAGGTATATATGTTTTGAATAGGTGTTTGCAATTTGCAATTATGTTGGGTTGGAAAGCGTATAGTAATAGGAATGAAACCGACGAACGTCATAGCCCAAGGCCAACCAACCCACTAACAATTAAGTTAGAAATTAGCGTGTTTGCGATGTACCAACTTTGGTTGGGTAGGAGTTGGGCAGGAAACATTGTAATGGTATTGAAACCATCGAAATCACAATCCATGGTCAACCCAACCCACAAAAAAACAGGAAAAAGGTAGGTTAGTTTTTTTTTTCAATCTTTTTTTCAATTTCTCACGTATTTTTTTCGTGGGTTGGTTGGCCTTGGGCTATGAAATTCGTCGTTTCAATGCTATTTTTACATTTTTTCCAACCCAATAGAGTTCGGAAATCGCAAACACCCTATTAAAAAAATGATAGGAAAAAGTATTTCCAACCTAACTTTTCGTGGGTTGCGTTGGCCTTGGATTGTGACGTTCGACGGTTTCAATACTATTATTATATGTTCTCCTACCCAACTCCTACCCAACCAAATTTGGTATCCCGCAAACACTCAAACAATAACTTGAGGTGCATCCCTACCCCCCTATCGAAGAACGCCTCTCACCTTGCCGCCGAAGTCTAGCTCTTGGCGGCCGATTTGTCTCAGCTCGGGCGGAATGCCATTACCCCCGCCCCCCCCCTCCCCACTGCCACCGCCACCGCCATCAAGCCCAGGATAATCTTCCACAAATTGTTTTGGAACCGGGAAAGCCGCCCCACATGCTCTGTTCAGTCTCGCTGCTTGGTCGTGGCCGGCCTGTAACATATACACACAGAACAAGAGAGAGACAGAGAGGGGAGAAAGCGAGAGCCATAGAGAGGAGGAGGGAGACAAGGTTCAGGTAGGGCCAATGAGCGATAACCAAGGCCAGTCAGGGTCCAGCTAAGGCCAACCAGGACCAATGTGGGTCAATCTTAGGCCAATCAGAGCCAACCTTAAGCCAATGTTAGGCCAATCAGGGTCAAGCAGGGCCAATCAGGACCAACCAGGGCCAACCAACATCAGGCTACGTAGGGCAAGGCAAGGCCAAACAGGGCCAAAACTAGGGTCAACCATGGTCAGGTAGGGCCAAGCAGGGTCAAGCTATGTTCAAGCAGGGCCGAGCAGAGCAGGGCAGGGCAATTTGTCAGGGCCAATCAAGGCTAAGCAAGAGTCAAGCACTCCAAGCAGGGGCCAATCACAACCAAGCAGGGCCAAGCAGGGTCAAGATATGGCCGAAAAATACCTATCAGGGCCAAGCATAGGCCAATCAGCGCCAACCAGAGCCAATCAGGGCCAAGCTAGGACCAATCAGCGCCAAATCAGGGCCAAGCACGGCCAGTCAAGGTCAAGCGGAGGCAATCAGAGTCAAGCAGGGGCTAAACTACAGTAGATCCAAGGAGGGCCAATCCAAGCCAATCAGAACCAAGCAGAGCCAAGCACCAAGCAGGCCAGTAAGGGCCAATTGCCAATTACAGTCAAAACCAGGGTCAACCAAGACCAACCGCGTTCACTCAGGGCCAAAAACAGGACCAAACAGGGCAGTTCAGGATCAACCCAAGGCCAATCAGTCAGCAAACAGGGCAACACGAGAGCGTGCTAGGGTACCAGCCCAACAAATACCATCAGCGGCAAGAGTCTCGCCTGAAATGTGGAGTGCGGCGAGCAGAAGGGCTGCGTCGCGACAATGTGGGTCGCTCCCCCCCCAAATTTCCTAGCCCACTCCCCGTACTCCCTCGACCGCAGCACCTCAGCGGGGGCAAGGTGCACCAGGCAAGGCGCCGCGGCGCCATCCCCTCCCCCCGCCCCGCCACCGCCTCCACCGCTGCCTTTTCCGCCACCACCACCGCCACTGCCATCAGAGTTGGCGCTATCTTTAGCGTACAGGCGATCCCAAGCAGGGTTTGATACAAGTGAAGGGATCAGCTCCACAGATGGACAGCCGATAATCAGCACCGGCGCCCCTATTCGAGACGCTCCAAGAACCTAAGTTTTCATAGTGCGTGGGGAGGGGAGGGGAGGGGAGGGGGCGGCGTCGGCAGGGCCGGTAGAGGTCAAACTATTAATAGTCGTCGGAGGGGAGGATTTAAATTCGGTGTATGGGCAGGGGATAGCGACGAGAAAAAACAGAAAAATCACCTATTACCGAGGACCATAGTAATCAGGACCTACGATACACACAAAAACCTATATATCCCACTGTTTTTACTAACAATATTTGGTCCTGACTACTATTTACGGAGGACCACAGTAATGAGGACCTACGATATACACAAAAAACCTATATATTCCCCTATTTTTACTAACTATATTTGGTCCTAATTACTATGTACCCCCGTAATATGTTCCCCCGTAAATATCCCCTTTCCTTTTGAGCAATCAGCCGACCAACTTAACACAGTTAACCAACCAAGCAATCAACGACGCAGAGAAAGAGAGAGAGACAACTAGCGAACACGTACGTGTGCGCATTCAAAGTTTCATTGAAAAAGCGCACCTGCAAACACACATCTGGTACAGCATGGCGTGTAGCACACACCATGGTACCGCATGATGCCACACCAGACGCGTGCAACGCTAGACGTAGCCCTTTTCGGCGTTTTGGTTTCTGAATGACGGGGCTCCTTAACCCAAAATCGTCCGGATGTCATTCTGGTTTTGCAATATAATTTTTTTTTGTATACCTAGGCCTTGGGTTTGTTCATCGGGTTGCACTTTTAGTTTACTCAAAACACAGTTTGTGGGTGAAGTACAGAGCTCCCCAAGTGAGGAGCCTCAGAAACAAACTGGCGCACCTCGATCGTTGCATGACGCAACACGCGAGATAACACCCCCCCCCGGGATGATTTGCCGAGCCGATTTTCTCCAACACAAGGGGGGCACACGCAACGAAAATGGTGGCTTTTGAGATATTTCCAGAGTAAACCATCTCGTCGAGATATTTTCGCAGTAAACGACGTCGTCGAGATCTTTCCATGGACGCATCGCTCAGCGTTTGCACTCTCCCCGTTGTCGAGAACATTCATGTATGAAAATACGTGGAAGTGTGGTGAGCTAGATAAAGCTATGTTTTTACCCATCTGCCGGAGGATAGCAAAATAAAAAAAAAATCAGCTTCGAAACTCGCCTGAGGAGGTGTGATGTCTTGCGTGTCGAACGGTATGTGTTACATGTGCACGGGCTGTATTTTCGGGAAGGGCGCGACTGCTACGCACGAAGGCCACGCCAGGGGGGTCACTATTAGGTCTCACTATTAGGGCTCGAGAGGGTGGCTATCATACCTTTTTATTTTTAAAGTTTTTGTGCTTTTTTGGGGCTTCGCGATATGCACCACCGCATTAGAATTGTTTGTTACGCTGCTCCGACAAAAACAAATTTCGGCTGTTTTAGAGCGAGGTTCAGAGCCACTCGCGCGAGTGGCCTATACTCGATACGAGTGGAAATGGGGGTATAGTACTATAACACCGTTGGCTTGCTCTACGCTACGTCGCTCTGCGCTTGGCTTACCTGAGACGGTCTTACAACGGTTCCGTCGGGAAGAGTCACGTCTTGCCCCTTCTGCAGGTTCCCGAACAACGGGCCCTGAAAGGAAAGGGGAAGGGGAAGGGAAGGGAAGGGAAGGGAAGGGAAGGAGTGCAATATGATTACATTACAGTACATGAGTACACCTTGGGAAACATCTGGGGTGTGCAACAAATAAATCTACTTGTAGACCCGGTTTGCAATGAACGTATCACCCTCCTCCTCCTCGGGTGGCGCGCGCTTTAGTACCCGGTACGTCCTTACCTACCCTGCTGCCAACCTTGCGCGTACGTACGACGCGTGCCATGGTACGGACAACACTTTCGGGCCAAAGACATTTCTGAATGACGGGGGCTCCGCAACTGATCAACTACCCAATAACGTTAGCGTACCATTTGCGTTTCACAGTATCATTCGTTATATAACTACAGTAGATCATGGGATTGTTCATCGTATTGCGCTTTCACTTTTTCTCAACCGTAGGTTTTGGGTGAGGCATAGAGCTCAAGTGAGGAGCCTCCAAAACAAAAAAAAATACGGAGGAACGTAGTAATCAGGACCAAATATGGTTAGTAAAAACGGTGGAATATATAGGTTTTTATGCATGTCGTGGGTCCTGATTACTATGGTCCTCCGTGGAGGAACGTACAGTAGTAATCACGACCAAATATGGTTAGTAAAAACGGTGGAATACATAGGTTTTTGTGTATGTCGTGGGTCCTGATTACTATGGTCCTCCGTGGAGGAACGTAGTAATCACGACCAAATATGGTTAGTAAAAACGGTGGAATATATAGGTTTTTGTGTATGTCGTGGGTCCTGATTACTACGGTACTATGGTCCTCCGTAATAAAGCGTGTCAATATTCCCACATGCTACTAATGGTACGGTAGAGGTGCATCAATTTGTTTCTGAGGCTCCTCGCTTGAGGAGGTCTATACCTCACCCACACACTGATTTAGAGAAAAACAAAAAGCGCTACCGGATGAACATTCCCATGCTCTTAAGGTATACAGCGAAACATATCGCGAAACAAAAAAAATCAAGTTCCGACGATTTTTGGTTAAGGAGGCCCCTTTCTTCAGAAAACGTTTCAGCAAAAACGTGCTATCTCCATCGCAGCACTTGAGGAGACGCACGCTACGATAGAGATGCACCAGCTTTTTTCTGAGTCTCCTCACTTGAGGAGCTCTGTATTTCACCCACAAATTTGATTTTCTGTAAACTAAAAGTGCAACCCGATGAACAAAACCCATGACCTAGGTATGCAAAAAGATCAGATTGCTAAAAAAGAATGACATCCCGACGATTTTGGGTTAAGGGGCCCCGTTATTCAGAAACAAATTCGCCACAAAGTGCTACCTCTATCGTAGGACTGACCGTCACAAAAACGGCACTGATTAGTCCCATGGCCTACAGTAGGTTTGCATCGAATGATATGGTAAAACCTAAGTAATGTGTCAACAATGTTTGGTAGCTCCTCACCCGTCAATCAGAAATGGTTTGGCCAAAACACGGTATACCCCTACCGCAATAACAATATTTGGTAGCTCCTCACACGTCGATCAGAAATGGTTTGGCAATAAAACGGTATACCCCTATCGCAACGACAATATTTGGTAGCTCCTCGGTTGAGGAGCCCCGTCAATCGGAAATGGTTCCGCCAAAAAACGGTATACCCCTATCGGAACAACAGTATTTGGTAGCTCCTCAGTTGAGGAGCCCAGTCAATCAGAAATGGTTTGGCCAAAAAACGGTATACCCCTATCGCAACAACAATATTTGGTAGCTCCTCAGTTGAGGAGCCCCGTCAATCAGAAATGGTTTGGCCAAACACTGGTATACCCCTATCACAACAACAATATTTACTAGCTCCTCAGTTGAGGAGCCCCGTCAATCAGAAATGGTTTGGCCAAAAAACGGTATACCCCTATCGCAACAACAATATTTACTAGCTCCTCAGTTGAGGAGCCCCGTCAATCGGAAACGGTTTGGCCAAAAAATGGTATACCCCTACCGCAACAACAGTATTTGGTAGCTCCTCAGTTGAGGAGCCCCGCCCATCAGAAATGGTTTGGCCAAAAACCGGTATACCCCTATCGCAACAACGGTATTTGTTAGCTCCTCAGTTGAGGCGCCCCGTCAATCACAACTGGTCTGGCCAAAAAACGGTATACCCCTATCGCAACACCAATATTTGGTGGCTCCTCAGTTGAGGAGCCCCGTCAATCAGAAATGGTTTAGCCAAAAACCGGTATACTCCTATCGCAATACGCGTCGTTATTTACGCACCTTGACCCTTTCCGTCACGGCTACCTCGCCGCTGACGATGCCCGTGCTGTTCACGGCAAGCTCGCCCACATCCCCGGTGATAGACATGAACGTTATCGTCCACGCGTGCGCCTGCCTGCCGCTGTAGGAAGCGTTGAAGCTAGAAACATTCACCTGAGGATCATTAAATTGACAAGGGTATATGCGTTTACGTGGCCGCGTCGTGTTTAGCCCCTGTTTTTGCTCCTCGTTTTTGACGACAATCTACTTGGAATTAGTGTGGGATCGTTTTTGCAGTACAGTTGTGGTCCCGCGTTAGTGCGGCACCCTTTAGTGCAGGGCCCCAGTTTACTGCGGTGAAAATCGCTTGTCACGACCTCGCTCTACAGAGTAAAGCACTGTCCTAGTGCGGGGTCCCGATTTAGTGCGGATATTATCATCTGGCAAGGCACCGCACTAAGAAGGGGTCAAGACCATCTGTACAGAAGCTCCTACTAGAGTCGTGGTCCCGCGTTAGTGCGGTATCCTTTAGTGCGGGCCCCCAGTTTAGTGCGGTGAAAATCACTTGTCACAACCTCGTCCTACAGAGTACTACTGTACGGCACCATCCCGGGATAGTGCGGGGTTCCACTTTAGTGCGGATGTTGTCATTTGACAAGGCACCGCCCTAATGAGAGACCACGACTGCAGTTAAAGGGTTAAAGCACAACCTCGTAACCGAAATAATCGTGAATAGAAAATAAATGGCATGCGTCAGCCTGCCTGCCGCTGCATGAAGCATTGAAGCTGGGTACGTTCATCTGAGGGTCGTTAAATTGATAAGGGTGGAATGTTTACAACTGGCGTGGACAGGGTGTCGGTATAATGGGGATACGTATGGTACCTATCTGGTAGATACGTTACACAAATAAATGCGGTGCAACTTGAGGCAAATGCGTTGCAACCTAGGGCGAAATGCCGTGAAACCTAGAGCAACTGCGGTGCAATCTGAGCCAAATGCGGTGCAGCTTGAAACAAATGCGGTGCAACCTGAGCCAAATGCGGTGTAACCTGACTAAATGCAGTGCAACTTGACCCAAAAGCGGTGCAACCTGCGCGAAATGTAGTCCAACTTGAACCAAATGCGGTACAACCTGAGCCAAATGCGGTACAATCTGTGCGAAATGCGGTGCAACCTAGGGCAAACGCGGTGCAACGTGCAACCTGAGTGGGGTGCAACCTGAGCCAAATGCGGTGCAACCTGAGCCAATGAGCTTCAACACATGCATGTATGTTAAATAGCGCAATATCAGACACAGGGTTGTCCACGTACACCAGCCACATGGCAATATGCAGACTTCTAATTTCACTACTATTTTTGCATGATGTACGACTTGACTCAGCTATGATACGTGCATCACGTTTGGTTTATTTTTGTTGTTTCCTAGGGTGTTCTTCCACTCCAGAATGACAGAAACCTGTCCTGTGGCCACGGACTTGACTATGGCGACGATTTGGCAATGTGAGAACAACAAACAGTATCCACACACAATGCCTTACCTGTCCAGCAATGACCTCAACGGCGGCTTTAACTTCAGCGTCTGTTGCAACATCCCCACTGATAACATCTGCCAAAATCCAGCCTGATTCTTCGCCTTCTGCGATGGTCGGAAGGCTTAAGGAGAAGTTTCCAGCGGTTCCAGTCGCGGTAACAGTCTGAGAGAGATACGAGAAAAGCATTTGAAAACAGCACAGGACATGCAACACGAAACAGGACACTAAGAAATACAGGCTGGTATTTTTTCAGGAATACGTGAAATCTGGGAGCCGTTGAAACTGAAGTTAGTGCAGAACGCTACCTCTAAAATCCGAGCCTGGGTCAGTATACTTATTGTTCCTATTAGGCGTCGGCAAATGCTACTAATAGTACGGTAGAGGTGCAACATTTTTTTTCTGAGGCTCCTCACTTGAGGAGCTCTATACCTCTCCCTAAAACTGATTTGGGAAAAAAATAAACGTGCTACCCGATGAGCAATCCCATGGCCTAGGTAAACAACGAAAATTGTTGCAAAATAAAAATAACGGAATACTGACGATTTGGGGTAAGGAGCCCCGTCATCCAGAAAACGTTCCTTGAGGAGCTCTGTACCTCCCCCTAAAACTGATTTGGGAAAAAAATAAACGTGCTACCCGATGAACAATCCCATGGCCTAGGTAAACAACGAAAATTGTTGCAAAATAAAAATAACGAAATACTGACGATTTGGGGTAAGGAGCCCCGTCATCCAAAAAACGTTCCAGGGCAAACAAAAAGTGCATCTCTATCGTAGCACTGAAGTGTTTGTTACAGTACATGTTGTGATCATTACCTGCCATCTGCAAAGGTTGAAATACCCTAAAGAAAAGTTTCCGGCGGTAACGGTGGCGATAACAGTCGCGAGAAATCCGACCGAAGCATTGCAAATTTTGTTTTTGGAAAATACGCATATGCTACGGTAGAGGTGCACTACTGCATTTGTTTTTTGAGGCTCCTGACTTGAGGAGCTCTATACCTCTCCCAAAACCTGATTTGGGAAAAAATTAAACGTGCTACCCGATGAACAATCCCATGGCCTAGGTAAACAACGAAAATTGTTGCAAAAACCAACGAAATTCCGACAATTTTGGGTTAAGGAGCCCCGTCATTCAGAAACAAAACTGTCCAAGCCAAAAAGTGCTACCTCTATCATAGCACACATCCAGGGAGACGGCATGAAACTGCAAGGCATTTTTTGTTTGTTTGTGGTTGAAGACCTGGCGGAATGAAACAATTGCGAAGGCGCCGAGAGGTTCCAGCAGAAGCAAATGGTGACCTGGGTGGCGGTCACAACGAGAAATAGGCATCGTTAATCATAGTGGAACCCTGCGCGTTGACGAGGTTAGCACCATGTGCGCAACGAAAACTGAAGCAGTGCGGTGTGACCTGTGCTTCGATAAACCTTCCGAGAATCACAGCTACGTTAACAACACTAACTCTGACCCTCAAACCCTACCAGGTGAGTAACACGCGCGATCGAAGTATCACACAGCTTGCAAAGATGAGCTTTGACGAAATCTTCGATCTCACAGCTGACGTGTATTTTCACATTTATTTAAACACTTCTCCCACCCAGTCTATGTGCTGATGAACTACGAGGTTGTATTGTACCTGTTGCTCGTAAATAAAGATGGGTTTCGAAGAAATCGTCGATCTCACAGCTGCAGTGTATTGTTTTTATTAAACAACTTCTCCCACTCAGTATATGTACTAATGGAGTACGGGATCGTATTGCACCTGCTGCTCGTAGACGACGCCGGCCATGCCTTGAACTAGCGCGGCACCACCGGCAACCGTTTGCGCTGCAGCTGCTCCCTCCCTTGCCACGACCGTAGGGCTTGCCGAAGTGGGGATACCCCAGCCGACAGCGCTCAGAGGTACCACCTGTTGGCGATGTGGACATCGTTGGAAGAGAACAGCATTTCCATGACGGGAGGGGAGGGGGGGGGTCATTGCCATGCATGGCCGTAGTCTGTCGGAGCATAGACCCGCGCATCCCTACAATGCCGGGACGGGGCACGTCGGGTTTTCGTCGACAAGGTAGACATTGCTTGCACCAAGCGCGATGCGCCGATGGCCACGAAGGGGGCGGCAAATAACACGTCGCGTGTACCACTATATACGGACACGTAAGCACCGTTTGATAATCATATACCACCTGTTGGCGAGGTGAACATCATGGAACGAGGACGAGATCGGCCAATGTCATTCCAACTGAATTACTGTAGAAACACCTGAGAGAAACTCTCTAGATGCCCAAACAGTGTTATGGGCTACCAACGTCAAGCCAACGGAGGTATCGGTGTTTTCGTCTGTAGCAGAATATCAGGCAGTGTTGATGTTACCAGAGTAGTTTCTCCCTGGTGACGTGTGGCGTTGATTAACGGCGAATCAATGCGGAGGCACTGTAGTAGCCTTGGGTCAGATTATTCGGCTTATCGCAGCAGAGAGGCGTAGCTGATCCGAAAATAAGCACGACATAAAGCCACGACGGAATGTTACAACCACCTGCTGGTGAGGTGAACTTCGTGGGACGAGAACAAGGTTGCCATGAGGGGGCAGATAACACCTCGCATGTACCACTATAGAGGAAATGTGAGGAACAGTTGGTATTACCATTAAATCCCCAAACGTTCCTATGTTTCCGTCCAAAAAGTAGTTGTTGTATTATGTGATACATATTTTGTATGATGCGATCTGGTAGAATCGTGTGCTATTAATAGGATGTGACGCTACTAGTTTGCACGCCGCGTGCACTAGTTTTGGTAAACTACTTGCGATGCACGAACAGCCATCAATCGAGTTGGCGTAAAGAGGAGCCATAGCAAAGGCGAGGGGCCAACTACCGAGCTAACCACTTTCGTCTCGGGTCAAATCTCGAACTAACCCGCGCTAGGAACGTTGCTCCATGCGCGATAACCTACCCTGCGCCTACCCTGGCCGTCTACCCGTACGATGAATGCATTCAACTGTGTGCTCAAAGTGGTTGCACAAAATGCCAAATATCTTCCAATTTTTAGCAATCGATAACAACGTGGGTGAAGTCTTCAAGGAGCATGTCCCAGTAGGTGGACCCGTTCAAGCGACCATAGGGCGTCGGGGTCCCTTATATACCGACATCCCTTACCCAAGTTGGCCCATCTGGCACTTAGGGCGCACATGCCTCATTTTTCTAACAATATATGTCGTGTTTGTCACGCGGTAGACAGTGTGGTGGACCCTTTTTAAGGGTGCTGGGCTTCCTTACTGAGTTTTGCGTCCACTATAAGGGGTGAGGTCCCTAAAAGTGGGAAAAAAACGGTGCGGAGAAATTTGAGGTCCCTTACAATACCATTTTTCCTTATCGTGGGTCCCTTAAAAGGGGCCATCTACTGTATTGAGATCACGGCGGGGTGGAATACCTTAAAGGCGTAGAGAGCATCTTCTACCTAGTCCGAGGCAGTGAACTCGCGTCATAAACTCTGGGTCTGCCTTGGCCGACTAGACTACCGGTAGAGCATTTCACTGCTTCCACAGTTTGATTAAAGGCCGACGTCTTCGTATCACCCTGCTGACCCTGGTGCTAACTAGTACTAAGGGGAGTCGCCGACCTGTAATCCTTCCAAGAGGAGATATACACCCCGTAGCCCGCACGGTCGGAGTATCATACACAGCTTGCAAAGATGAGCTTCAACCAAATCCTTGATCTCACAGCTGTAGTGTATTTTTCATTTTTTTTTTAAAGTTCCATGTAAACCCCAGTGACCCGGTCAGAAAAACAGTCAGGAATTAACACCATTGACTAACACTCAGAACTTCCCGA
>JAYJMJ010000599.1:124714-139847 GCA_036873875.1 Laminaria ephemera | reverse complement strand
GCTCATTTGTTGCTTGCCTTAGTCATTTGACCATTGACCACGCATCCCTTTCGAGACGGAGCACCCAGGGGGGGGATATATACGATTTAAGAGGGGGTGTGTCAGACCAAGCAGACCTCTCTTGAACCGATACTTCTCTTAAAATCGGAATGGGTATTATGTAGCTTTTTGTATGCTCGTGCCGAGCCAATTGATAGAGCTGTGAGTCGGCAGGGTTTCACGACTAATAACTAATCGGTAGGTGCCATTACCCAACTAACTGACTTTAGTAGGCAAGTCGACTGGCGTATCCAGCTGATGGCCAACCGACTTGCCGACTTAAGCCAGGCAAGCGAAGCGAGCCAAATTAACTCCCCCCTTGCGAAGGGCCCCCGCCGAAGAAAGAAAATATGCATCCCGCATTCAACAACCCTTTCTACGAGTATGGAAACCCCAGTAGGTCGGATAGTCGGCACCTCCAGGAAACGACTAATGAATAGTCGGACTAGAACTAGTTGGTGACTTAAGTCGTGCCGACTCAGCTCTACCAATTAACTTCTCTTCAAGGATAGATTTGTCGGTAGAAAAAGTAACGGTCTCCGTAGATGCAGTCACCGGCAAGTCACGGTTTATTGTAGAGATAATTGGGCATGTTTAGATCGGGGTCTGGGGTTTTTGGGGCACGGGTGCAAGCAGGCGCCCTTACGCCCCACTGTTGGATGCAGACCTCACGAGTACGTTAGTAAGACCGAGCCGAGCAACAAGCGAGCCGCGGTTCTTGCTGGGAACGTCAGCTCATTGACATAGTCACTGGGTTGGCCAACCCAGCCAGAAATCTGTGCCTCTCCCTTCAAATCGGTGTTTCTATTAAAGTGAGCTCTCTTTAATCGTAGCCCCCTCTGCAGTGGGTTTGTGTGGCCGCTCGTTTTTTAAGGCCAACAGAAAATTTAAGATGAGTAAAACGAATTGGCACCCCGAAACTGGTACGTCATAGCTCCGCGCGCGTTTGTGTAAGTGCTCGTCTTCAGGCCAGCAAAGAAAGCTGAGGCAACCCAAACGAATGCACACTCCGAACTGCCACATCGTACGTACTTCCGCACTGCTGTCAAACATCGAAATTCTGTGCTATTGATGCATCCATGATGTAGCAAGGCGGTGTACACATCACAAGTTCTTTTTTTTTTTTTGCTCATCCCATCTATTATCTTCGCATTTTTTATTTTCTCCTTCTCCCTCCCTAGTCGTAACTCATATCCGGGCCACTTTAGCAGGCTCTTCTCCCCTCCCCTCCCCACTACGGTACGCGCCTTCGTTTTTATCGCGAGACGAATTCAGAACTTTCTTCCCTCGTAGACTCGCGTCGAATTGTGCCTACCCACGCTATGAAGCTCTCTCGGCAGTTGGTGTCTCTAAAAAAATAAAAATCTCCATACCGAGATTTGAACCCCTGACTCCAACCTTAGTAGTATTCGAGGTTAACCACTAGACCGCCGGAGCGAACAACAATGGTAACACATATCGTACAATGCAAAAACATTACAACCAAATCGACACACCGCAGGATATTGCTTTCTTAGCCAGGGGCGGGGTACTCTAAGCCCAAGTGAAAATAAAGATAGGCGAGTTTCTTAATTCGTCCTGTTGTCACAGCCCTGCGGTTTATTGTTCATTCAGACATCTGAGGGTGTGGTTTGCCGTTTTCTCTGTTATTTTTTTTGCTGGCACGCTGGCCAATATATTAATAAATTTCACGAACCTGAAATTGTCCGCGTGACGTCGATTGTCCCCAATGTATCGGACAAGGCCGTCAGTGCGGCCGCAACCGTGGTACCATCGGCGTTGTAGCTCAATTCAGACGTCTCCGCGTCGACTTCACCGCTTAGGGCATCGGCAATAACCCTGCAAAACATCGCACGAACCGTTCGATACAGCCTCCGGTTAGGGTCATTCCTAACGAACGAAACAAACTTCATAAATCGTAACAAAGAACGTGACATTTTCACGAATCGTCATGTTTTGACACAAATCGTGATTCTGATTTTTTTTGTTTTTACAATTCTCACAAGAAATTATGTCGCGGTTCGTGACTACTACGTAAAAAACGTGATTTGTTTATTGAAAACGTGACATTTCAGGATTTCAAAATGTCACGAATCGCGATATTTTTTCTAGAATCGTGTTTTTTTTTTTGCGTTAGTTAGAAACGACCCTTAGAACCAAAGGTATCGATATACGTCAATTTAGGCCCACCGTGGCGGACGGTCGTCTAGACATATTATTATAGTTCTAGTGTCGGAGCTCTACACCTCACCCAAAAATTGATTTTGAGAACAATTGAAGTGCTTCTCTACGAATAATCCCATGGCCTAGGTATACAATAAATCATGTTGCCAAACAAGAATGACTTTTCGACGATTTGGGGCTAAGAAGCCCCGCAATTCAGAAATTATTGTAGCCAAAAGTGCTATCCCGATCGTAGCACGCGTCTCGTGTCGTCATTCGATGCGTTGACCAGGCGTAGATAGAGACCCAAGGCAAGCGCGATACCGACCTACGGCAATTTCGGGAAAACTTGTTCCTTTAACCCTGTGGGGGCCCATGTGTACCGACCAAAATGGCGATGGTGCACTACGACCATACCTTAATGTGAAGGTGCCACCAGTAACGTTGTAAAACGTAATGTCCTGGACTGCTGGTACCGGCTCGTTAACGCCAAGGGAGATCGACTGCCAGCATCAATTCAGAAAAGGCACGGCATGGGTACGAGGGGGGGTCAGGGGATGAAGCACGATGCCATAGATCAGCAATGAGCTGCCAGCATCGATTTACAGAAGCCATGACACGGACTCGAAGGCGTTGAGCGATCAAGCGCGATGCCAAGGATCAGCTAACGGAGATCTGTTGCAGAGACGTCATGCCCACTGAGGTATCAGTCAGCGCTGACTGATACCTCGTGTACATCTTACAAAAGGCACGACACGGACACGAAGGGGTTAAGAAAGAAATCAAGCGCGATGCCAAGGCTCGGCAATGAACTGCCAGCATCGATTTACGGAAGGCATGGCTCGGGCTGGAGGGAGTTGAGGGATGACGAGCGATGCCAAGCGTTGGCTATAGGAGATCTGTTAGGACGCATGTTAGTGGAGGTTCCTCACCTGATGTGGTTTATATCTCACCAAAAAACGGACTTTGAGAAAAAACCGAAAGCGCAACCCGATGAAAGATCCCATGGTTCTATCTATACAACGAAGAATATTGAAAAACGAGAATGACCTTCCGACGATTTTTGGTTAAGGAACCCCCCGCCATTCAAAACGAAAATAGCTCAAAAATGCTGCCCTCATCGTAGCACGCGTCTTAGACATACTGATACACCATAATACTGGTACACCATAATGCTGGTACACCATAAACACTGAGTTAACAGTCGGCGCTGACGGATAGCTCAGTGGATATGGTGTTTTATCCAACAAGAGCACAAGGCTGACAGCATCTGTTTACAGAAGGCACGGCACGGGCCTGAAGCACGGCACGCGCATGAGGGGTATACCGCGATGCCAACGGTAAGCTAAGGTGGTTCGGCTACCAGCATCGATTTACAGAAAGCATGTCACGGACTCGGCGGGGTTGAGGGGGGTAAAGCACGGCGCCAAGGGTCAGCAATGAACTGCCGATATCGATTCAGAGAAAAGGCATGGCACAGACATGAGGATGTCGGGGAATGAAGCGCGATACCTAGGGTTCGAAAAAGGAGATATGGTAGACATGCACCATGCCCATTGAGGTAACAGTCCGCGCTGATCGATACTTCCGTGGTAATTGTGTATATCTACCCAAAACAAGACTGACAGCATCGATTTACAGAAAGCGCGGCACAGACACGATGGAGTCGAGAGATGATGCAAATGGTTAGTGATCGTCCGGCTTGTCCGTGCTTGTCGTTGTCGGCGGTGCGTTGCGCATCCCTTTCTCGACAAGGGCTGGGAAGGCGAACCGCACCATAAGTTTTGATCCAGAGAAAAGTTATCAGCGCTCGAGACTCGAGACTGACGCACGACCAAATCGGTTTGTGCAGTTGTACACATATGCAGACCAGGCGAGCACATCCCGGAAAACGTCGTCCGTTTAGCTCCAAAAATATGCATGCGAGTTAAACTTTATGCTATAGTATTAAGTCGTTGCTTTAATTCCTATTTACGCCATCATCAGTCACCTGCACTTCTGTCTTGACAGGCTCCGGGTCTGCTTGAGAGTTGAGACCGACACCATCGAACATGTACACCTAATGAAGCAAAAAATCCGAAACGAAGGCACGACGTGCGAAAGGAAACGTATCGAAAAGCACGGTCTGTGTCGAACCAGAGAGACAAGGTCCGGATGGAAGCGTATCGATGAGCGCAGTCTGCTTCTAAACAAGGGAACGATGTATGACAAGAAACGTATCGACGAACGCGATCTCTTGTCTGGGAGACACATTCTTCATACTGCCGGTAGTCAGATCAGCCGGTGTTTGCAAGGGTAAAGCTTATCGTGAGGCCAAGTGTTGCTGCCGCACAGGCTTATTTGCCACTAAGCGCAACCACGCTACCAATTAATATTTTCATGGTTTTCCTTGGACACTTGCAGTGGTTTTCTCCTTGTCAGAACCTTTTGAAAAACCCTGCTCCTATGTATTTGGCCGAAGGTTGCGAATGGTTTCTTGTGTAGCTTGCAAAGTAATCATTAACGGGTCGAGCATGCAAGCGACGTGCTTCTGTTGTCTCCGCATATGCATGTCATTATTAATTTTTGCGTGATATTCCTTCGTCTATTTAAATGGTGTTTATTGTGGGCGTGCTGTTGCAGGGTCGATCACGATGGAAGTGGTATCATATCTCTATACATATATACAAAGAAAAAGGCTTTCTGCAACGCCGGGGACACGCTTCTTGCGTCCCCGCCTTTGAACTCCTACACTATTGTTGAGTCGCCACGTCATCATCTCTCTCTCTCCCTCTATACAACAAAGAGGCCTTCTCCAACCCCGGGAACGAGGTTTTTGCGAACCCGCCTTGTCTCCAACCCCGGGGACACAGTTATTTCGTCCCCGGGTTTTGGTTCCGACCCCGGGGACACGCTTCTTTCGTCCCCGCCTTTTTGGGTCCAGGGTTACTCACGTGATAGCCGGTAACCGGTGATTTTCCGGTGTCGACGGGAGCTGTCCAAGAAATTGTGATCTCGCTTGAAGAAATTTCTTCGACCGCTGGTCTGACCGACGAGTACGTCTGGTTGCCGTTCACCGACATTCCTGTTCACAAAAGGAAGACAATGCGATAGATACAGTGGGTACCCCGATTTAAAAACGCCCAAGATAAGAGCGTTCGGTGATTTAAGAGCGGTCAAATCGGCATGCTCCGCCATATTGAAAACTATATATTGCCCACTACAGATAAGAGCAATGTGTAGCTAAGAGCGCCTGCTTCGGCTTGTCACGAGGTGCTCTCAAAGCGGGATACCCACCGTATGAAGAATGGGCAAGATACAAAAATTAGGCTCCACGGAAGGAATGCGACGTAAAAAGTTGGCAGGACACGAAAATTAGAGCGTACAGAAATAAGATGGGACGTAAAAAATGGGTCAGACATGTACGAAAACCATTAACAGGAATGTCACCGATGATACGTGCAGGCTGCCTCCCTCTTTACAGTAGTGGTCCCTCTACAGCGCGGGTTGAGTAGTGCCGGTTGCCCGCTATATCGCCTGTGAATTCGCTTGGCGCAGATGGGAACAACCAGTACAGTAGAAGCGGCAGTATGCGGAGTAGCGCCGGTTGCCGCTATACTGCCGGTAGTGCCGGCTGGCGCATACCAGCGCTGTAGAGGGATCATACAATGAAGACCACTGTAAAAAAAACAGTAAAATCCGACGATATTGGGCGGTTCTTCGGTTAAGGAACCCCGTCAGACAGTTTTTTTTTTCCGCCAAAAACTGCTATTACGGGGATACATAGTAATTAGCACCAAATATGGTTAGGAAAAATTGTTGAATGTATAGGTTTTTGTGTGTATAGTAGGTCCTGATAACTATGGTCCTCCGTAACACGCTTATCTTAGCACCCATGAGCACATTACCTGCAGGGAGGGCAGCTACGACGGTGAGAGCAGGGCTTGCACCGGAGGTCCCGTACGCGTTGACGGCCTGGACGTAGAAGGTGTACAACTCTCCCTCCGAAAGGTTGGATAGCTGTATCATCGGGGCGCGACACATATTTTTTTACGTCGATCAGGTTTGCAATTGCAGAATAATAGCGTTTTATTCAGATTGAAGATTAGCGTTTTCCGATCAAACCAAAAAACACGCAAGACAGGGTTGGGGTGCAGGAACTTGGTGCTGGGTTGAGCTGCGCATCAGCTGCGAATGTAGGTGCGCGCTGTGTTAACATGTGGTTGAGATATATTTGGAAGAATGTGCTGCAGTCGTGTATAACGAAAATATCACCAACACTCAAACCATCAAGTTACACGCGGTTGGGATGAATTTGGCAGTATCCACTTCCACGTATATCGCAAACAACACAACCATTCTGCTTAGTAAATGATACCGGTATACACGCTTATGTAAATGCGTAAGGCAGGAGCGAAGGGGGCCGGTTAATCGTTATTGTGGCATGCGAAAACGCCTGCCAGGTATGATGAGGGGACACTCGCTACAAATCATAACGTGGCAATGGAGAAGAGGGGATGTCATACCACATACCAGCAGTTCCTGGTGTTTCCCACGTCGCAAATAACACCAACATGCAACTTATCAAATATGACCTCTTCCTTTTTCGTACTTTTGTAGGGTCGATCAAGATGGAAGCGTTATCACAACGAATTTTCTCCAACCCAGGGGACACATTTCCTGCGTCCCCGCCTCTTGGTTCCAAGATAACCTGTACCAGGTACACGCTTACCAGTAGCTCTTGGAATTACCGCATCTCAAAATAACACCAGCATTCAGCTTACTAAGTAGCATGAGGTTGAAATATCTGCTGCCATGTACACGCAAACAACACCAACATTCAGCTTGTATTAAGTAATGCTGGTGTACATCGCTTACGGAGAGCCTTGAAATTCCCACATCGCAAATAACACCGACATTCAACCTCTCTCTGCACAACCACGAGGTTTCTCCAACCCAGGGGGCACACTTCCTGCGTCCCCGCCGTTTGGCTCCAAGATTACCGGTACCCAGGGGACACACATCTTGTATCTCCGCCTTTTGGTTCCAAGAGTAACGGTACCCACGCTTACCAGCAGCTCCTGGAGTTCCCACATGTCATCCGCATCAACGGTGGCCGAGGTGATGTTTCCCGCCTGGTCCTCGGATCGAACCTTGTATTGCAATACTTCAGACCCACCGTTGTCCATAGGAGCCGACCATAGGATTCCCACCTACCGCAAAGCAACGTTTCAAGGGTGTGGTTAGTAAGGTATTTTTCTTGGAGTACTCGGGTATATACCCGAGTAGGTATTTACTCTGGGAGTACTCGGGAATATAGCCGAGGTAATTACTGTGTGTACTTGGGTATTCACCCGAGTCGGTATTTACTCTGGGAGTACTCGGGTATATAGCCGAGTAGGTATTTATTGTGGGAGTACTCGGGTATATACCCGAGTACGACTCGTAGCAGTATATCGTGGTTGTTACCCGGCTACAGTAGAGTATATACCCAACCCTAGCAATATTGACAACGAATGTACAGCAACGAACGTTCAGGACTTTGCCCGATACCTGGTACCCGGTACAATCACTTAACATAGTACGGTACGTCGAAAAACGTTTTTATTTTATTTTACACGGCAACGAACGACAAGAACAAGAGGTTTGCCTGATATCGATCAATACAGTGCCGTTGTATTCTTCTTTGCCTTCACCCATCATTTAAACTAATTACTGGATTAGGTGAGACCTCCTGGTCAGGGCTGCAACTCATTCTACCAATCACTTTGGCCCAAACCCATTCTACAAGTCATACCGCCCCCAACTCACTCTACAAGCAATATTGGCCCCAATTAAAAAAAAAATGGAACCACCCTCATGCCAAACATGTTGATAAATTACCTGGGCATCGTCGTAGGCGGCCGAACCCAGATTGGTCAGGGAATCCCGACGGGGCTGCATTGGGGCGCTTGGCATGCGCGGGTCCCTGATCGTCAATGGAAGAGAGGTGCAGTGGGGTACCTGGTTAAAGAGCGTCCGTACTAAGAGAAAACGGACTTAAGATCGATTGTATCACGCCTTGTGACGTCTATTCCTATATGATTGTGACGCCTATACCAAAACCTGAATAGTACCCAACCTGAGATAGAAGCAGCGCGGAGATAAGAGGGGAAACATTGGCCTTTTCCGAGGCGCTCTTAACTCGGGGACTCTACTGCATTCCAAAACATTCTTAGTTTCTCGTGACAAGAAGTCATGCTACAACGAAAATAATACCATATTTCTGAAGCGCGAAGCGAAGCGCCGTACATGGTATGATACTTAGGACGCGTGTGACGTGATCTGATTGTACCTGACAGTGTAGGCCGTCGATGCCGAGAACTCCCCGTAGCAGATGCTTCCCGTGTCCACCGATGAGCAGTAGTTCACCGCCCGCACTTTGAAGCGGTAAGCACGCCCGCTCTCCAGCTCTGGGAAATTACTGCAAAGGCGGCAGCGTAATAAAAAACTTTTTAGTTTGGATTGCTAGAATTACTGCACAGGCAGCAATATAAACAAGTTTCTAGTCTGAAACGCTGAAGACATTACGTCAAGGTGGGGAACAAACAGGATTATAGTCTGAAACGCTAAAGACATTATTTCAAGGTGCGGCATAAACAAGTTCTACAGTAGTTCGGATTGCTGAAATTACTGCACCGACAGCAATATAAACAAGTTTCTGGTTTGAAACGCTGAAGACTCTATTTCGAGGCCCGGCATAAACGAGTTTCTAGTTTGGATTACTGAAATTACTGCACGGACAATATCACAAACGAGTTTCTAGTTCGGAACACTGGAATCATGAACTCAAGGCGCGGCATAAACAGGTTTCTAGTTTAGAACGGGGGTGACAGTTACCTCGACCTGGACCTATTACTTACAGGTATTTACGTGAAATCGAATAGTCGCCAGTAATTACCGCAATTGGTTTAGACCACTTGATTACAATCCCTCAAGGCGCGGTCGATCTGGTATTTTACAGCTGTCGGGAGACCATCCTGTATTCCTGATATGATGAAAAAACTTTTTCCTGCAGTACTCTTTTACGCTTCCACCGACCATGCAACGCAATTATTGGATTGGATGAGGCCTCCGAGTGGGTATTTATGCCGCATAACAAACGAGCTGTACGCCATCCAAGACAAATCAGTCACGACAGCCCGTAGGCGACTAAACGGGCATTGCTTAATCCTTCTTCCACTCTAAAACCAGAACCCCACACTAAATTCAGGAGTATATTACGGCTGTCAAGAGATCACCATCTGCTCCTGAGACGATGTAAAACATGTCCAGGGTAATTATTTTAACTAGCGGTACAGCCGCGGCTCCACCCGCGGCGCTGTACCGTGCTTGCGGTAGATGCTCGACGACAACATGCTACTGCTGTAACAACTTATTGTTTCCTGTAGCAACAAGGCTGTACGCCACCCAGATAAACCAGCCACAACAACCCGCCGGCGACTAAACGGGGCTTATCAAGAGCCTAGGAAGAGCATGCAGCAGTACGAGTATGACCATGCCACGTGCATATCGAATAGCTCCTTGGAGTTTTGTCCAGGCACATCCCCTGCCCCACCAGCACGGACTGCGTGGCGTGGCCGATGCTGTCTTCGTTTTTTTTTTCCGATATATGTCGCCTTTGGTTTCCCAAAGGGGTCGAGGTGGTATAGTATCATGTCGGGAGGGTAAGCGGGCAGGATAAAGTTGGTCCTCCAGGCACATGTTACTAAACACTGTCAGACGCCAGCGGAAAAGCGGTGGAAACGCTGGATCCAATGCCAACCGAAACGCAGAAGAGGGGAGGTGAAGGCTGCAACACTGTGACCTCCGTTTAAGGGGAGCCACTGGTCTAAGAGAGAGAGAGAGAGAAATATACGATGGTTACCGTTACCTCTACTGTATGCCGTAAGACGGTTACCTGGTATCGACCGTGAAAGAGGTGGTGTCCTCGTCGTCCACTCCGTCATATACCAAACGGAAGCTCGAAGTCGCCCACTCCCCCATCCACAGCTCGTAGCCGGCAATGTCTGCCCCTGCTCATAGACGACGACAAACGAGCGACAGTACAATATTCAACTCGAGGAAGACACATGACCCACGGTGCAATAGTCAAGCTGAGGAAGGGAAATGACCGGGAGTATAATATTCAACTCGAGGACGATACACGACCCACGGTACAGCACTCAAGTGAAGGAAGACAAATGACCGGCGCAATATTCAAGTCCCAGAGGCTTCATTCAGGCCCAGAAAAAATATTGTGGGAGTGGGAAGCGCTATAGTGAACAGAAGGTCGACAATGTATCAACGCACACGCAGCTACCCGTTCGCCTGTCGTAGCATTGGTGCCTGCCTCCTCGATACCTCTGGCAACAAATTTACGGTGTTCGCCAACTACGCGCCGTTTTTTAATGAACGGTCGTAGGTCGCAGCGGTCCGAAGCAGCAACATGTGATGTCTCCGGCAGCGAGCATACACACCACAACGTTACTGTAGTATTTCTTTTTTCCAGAGTATTTCGCACTTCTACATCCACTGTAGGGTGATCCCAATACACGGCGATGGAATAGTCGGCCTAAGCTATACCAGGTACAAAGTATGCCAACAGAAAGGAGGTAGCGTTCGTGCATAGGTTTCCTTTTTTGTAGGTTTCCCTTGGTTTTCTTGTACTTTCTGGGAATGCTCAGGAGTGATCGACTTTGAAGCTCATGCACGTGTCGGACGGCAACAAATAATAATCAGAGTACTAATCAAACCTACAATAGAATGCTAGAATATCATTTCCCAATGCACGGTGATCGAAGAATCGGAAGAGGCCCAAAGCCGTTGATTCCAAACTATGTATTTACGGATTTAAACTACGACGGAACTACAACATAGTTTCTAGGGGCATACACGAGAACAATAGAAAAAGAAAGGCCCGAACCAAAAAACAAAGCCAGTGGGGTGTGATTTCTGCACGACTAAAAAAAAGATCGTATTTTTGTCAATATTTTACTTTGTTTCAGCACACCCCTCCCTCTCCCGTCTCGGCCTCAAAAACAAAAGTGAACGTTTACTTTGTCGTGCACCCTCGGTATTCCGCACCTCCATCCACAGTAGGGTGATCCCAGTGCACGGTGATCGAAGAATCGGAGGAGGACCAGAGCCGAACAGCGGGCGGTGCGCCTGGCTGTACATTGGAAGGCGTTTCGAACTCGGGGTCCGATAGGGCAGTGTAACCGTAAGACATAAGGGTATGTCCGCTGACCCTCGCGTATATCGCAGTGCCGGCCTCCAAGTCCGTGATGTCGTACCTGTGCGCAGCATTGGAAACCGACGCATGCAAAATATCTTGAAGAAGATTGTGATTTCGCAAACGCATACACTAAAAAGAACTTTCCATTCATGCTGGCCTTATCGTACGATATTCCCAAAGCCGGTTGTTGGGGGAGGTATAGAGCGCCTTGGGTTATTGAGCTTCAGAAAAATACACCACACACGCTACGATAGAGGTGAATGATATCATTGTTTCTCGGGCTCTTCACTTGAGGAGCTCTAAACCTCACCCAAAACCTGATTTTGAGAAGAATGAAGGTGCAACCCGATGAACAAACCTATGGCCTAGGTACACAATAAAATCATATTTTGCAAAAACAAGAAGTGCATTTCGACGATTTGGGGTTAATGAGCCCCGTCATTCAGAAGCAAAAAAGCCGAAAAGTGCAACCTGTATCGTAGCACGAGTCATCGGTACACTATCTTGTTCTGAGGCTCCACACTTGAGGAGCCCTGTACCTCACCCAAAAAACTGATTTCTGAGTGAACTGGACGTGCAACCCGATGAACAAACCCATGGCCTAGGTATACAAAAAGGTTCATATTTTGCAAAACAATAATGAAATTTCGACGATTTTGGGGTTAAGGAGTCCCGTTATTCAGAAACAAAAAAAAAGCCAAAGAATGCTACCTCTATCGTAGCGCGTCACACTGCTGCCGCTACCTTAGCACGCCTATGAAGCACAAAAAACACGAATCGCTACACATTTGAGCTGCAAACACCGCCAAACACCTGACAAAGGAACAAAGCGTTATCAATAGTGTGAAAAGACACGGGGGTACTGTGAGGCTCTGGCGTGTTGATAGTTTAAACACTGACCCGGGGCTGGGTTTTGTATTTGGCAGAGGGCGTGTTCTACACTAACTTCAGTAGAACGGCTCCCGGATTTTTTATATTCCTGTAAATAAATCACCCTGCGTTTCTTATCGCCCTTTTTCTTATTCAGTGTCCTCTACTATACCTCATATGTATGGCTAAAGCGACAACGGAACGTCACAACAGCTGAAAAACCTGCCTACTGTAGTACAGCGCTTCATCCAAAACTACCAGTAAGTTCGGATTAAAGCGACAATGGAGTGTTACAACAGAACAAAAGTCTGCCTGCTATTAATACCTCACCTAAACCAATGCACTAATTAAAAACAACGGCGGAATGTTACGACACTTAAAAAAAAATCTGTCTTGTGCTTCACCTATAAGGTGGGCCATCGGTCAGATCCACCATGTCAACTGCCTCCCCCGCAGACCCGTTGACGACGACCATGGATGAAGTGGATGGGCCGCCGTAGCAGCCGGCCAGACTTCCGTTAGACGCGAAAGTTAGCAGCTCGACGTCTCCAGTGTTGCACACGTCGTCGCCCGATGTTGAGTTCGCTCGGCAGGAAGCAAAGGTCACCGTCCAGGTGTATCCGTCGGTGTGCGTGGTCCGTGACACGATCACGTTGCCGACGGCATCTAGTGTTTGCAAGCTCGCTTCCACCTGGTGTTTATGGTTCCAGGCAGGGCGGTCACAAAGCGTTAACTTTAGGGTTTTAGGGTGGTCAGAAAGCAAGCTAAACATGCATCAGTTTGGTTTGTTTAATTCTTTCTAAAAGCACTCATAGGGCTACGGGTAGAGTTAGAGGCGGAGGTGGCCGTCCGGGTGTAGCCGTAGGTGTGAATGGTTCGTGATGCAATCACGTTGCTGACGTCGTATTTTACGGGGGAACATCATAGTAATCAGAACCAAATAAGGTTCGCAACCATCGGGGGATATATGGTTTTTGGGTCTATCATGGGTTCTGTTAACTATGATTCCCCGCAATAGTGTTTGCTAGCTCGCGCTTCCACCTGACGTTGATTTCAGGGTTACAGTTAGCGTGGCCAGAAAGCAAGCTATGTCGCTTCCACCTGGCATTTAATTTAGGGTTGCAGGCAGGGTAGTAATAAAAGCAAGCTATGTCGCTCCCAACGGGCGTTTAATTTAGGGTTGCACATAGGGTGGTCAGAAAGTAAGCTATATGTATCACTTTGGTTTGTACAAAAAACGTCCTGGGGTAATTCTCCCACTCCAGAGTGATTGGAGCCTGTACTGTGACCACGGACTGGACTATGTTATAAGGCTTAGTTTGGGTAGTAGGCAATAGGTTAACCTTTTACCAGTGTCCAGTGGTCAAACGGACTAATACCCCACTAATACCTTAACAAATGGCGTCGTCGGCAGGACACGAACCTGCGCGTGAAATCACAATGTCTTGTTTTTCTGAAGCTCGTCACCGGAGGAGCTCTGCAGCTCTCCCTAACAACTGTTTTGGCTGGGAAAATTAAAGTGCTACCCGATGGACAATCCCATTGCCTAGGCATAAAACGAAAATTATTGCAAAAAAAAAAAGTGAAATTCCGACGATATGGGGTTAAGGAGCCCCGTCTTCCAGAAATTAAATTAGCCAAACGTGCTACAGTATTTCTATCGTAGCACGCGTCCCGCCATGGCAGCGTTCAACGGGCTTATCGTTCCATGTGGTCAAAGCCGGTGTTTGGGTCAGGTATAGAGCTGCCCAAGTGAGGAGCCCCATCGACTGTAGGCGTACCTGACTACCGTAGGTCGTGACCCTTCGGGGGCCAAGACCACGACAAGTGCGATGTTATCAAGACGCGTGTTACGATGGATGCTAGCACGTTTTGCCTGCCTGAAAGGGTTTCTGAATGACACATTCTACGATAGAGGTGCACCAGTTTTTTTTCTGATTCTCCTCGCTTGAGGAGCTTTGTACTTCACCCACAAACTGAGTTTGAGTAAAAAACTTAAAGTGCAACCTGATGAACAAACCCATGGCGTCGGTATAAAACAAAAACATATTGGTAAAACAAGATTGAAATTCCGATGCTTTTGGTTAAGGAGCCCCGACATCCAGAAACATCCCTCAACCAAAAGTGCTATCTCTATCGTAGCACGCGTCGAATGACACGGCTACCTAACCCGAAATCGTCGGAATTTCAGTCTTATTTTTGCAATAATTTTCAGTTGTTTACCTAGGCCATCGGATTGTTCATCGAGTAGCACTTTTATTCATTCCCAAATCTCCAAATCTTAGATTTTTGGGGCGGGAGGATAGAACACCTCAAGTGAGGAGCCCCAGAAAAACAAAACGGTGCACCTCTACCGCATCATGTATGTCTCAAGCGCCTGGCGCATGCTACTCTACGGACGCGTGCTACGATAGAGGTAGCACTTTTCGGCTTTTTTTGTTTCTGAATGACGGGGCTCCTTAATAACCCAAAATCGTCGGAATGTCGTTCTTGTTTTTTCAATCTGAGTTTTTTATATACGTAGGCCATGGGTTTGCTCATCGGGTTGCTCTTTCAGTTTACTCAAAATTAGTTCGTGGGTGAGGTTCAGAGCACCTCAAGTGAGGAGCCTCAGAAAAATTCTGGTGCGCCTCTATTGTAGCATGCGTCGAAAGTGCAACCCGACGCACAAACTCATGTCCTAGGTGTATAAAAACAATTCATACAAGGCTTTCCTTCGGAGTTGTCATAGTGGGGGTGACGCAAGGAGTATGGGCACTACGGCGTCCCCCATACGACGATCTCTTGAAAACTATATTCGATTACATACGTACGTGCTGCTGGTGT
>JAYJMJ010000599.1:71619-83699 GCA_036873875.1 Laminaria ephemera | reverse complement strand
CCCCCCCCCCCCCCCCCCCCCCCCCCCCCCCCCCCCCCCCCCCCCCCCCCCCCCCCCCCGGACTCGTTTGATGTTTGCTCTTAGTCACTTGACCATTGACCCTCGCATCGCTGCAATGCCGAAACGGAGGAAGGGGGGTACGTCTGGGGGTATAGGGGGGAAGTGGGTCACAAAATGACATACCAGGTAAGTAAATGGATTCGTAGCCTTCGCTCGATCAATACACAGGAAAGGAAGGGGCAGCAAAACGGAGTTATTAGGGAGGTGTGGGGGGGGAAGTGGGCGACGACATAACATAAGTGATCGCATGCAACCGGGGCGATAGGTTTTTGTGCCAGTCGCGGGCGGGACAGAATATCATAGCCTGCGCTCGATCGATAGCCCGGTGAGGAAGGGGAAGCACAACGCTATTATTCGGGGGGGGAGGGGTGGACTCGTTTGTTGTTTACCTTAATCATTTTACCGTTGTCCCTCGCATTACTACAATGTCGGGACGGAGAGGAGGGTGGGGGGTGGTATGTGGCGGAAGTGGGCGACTAGATACCACAAGTGATCTATTCGTAGTCTGCGCTCGATCGCCAGCCAGGAGGGGAAGGGATAACATAACGTCGTTATCGGGGGGGGGGGTGTACTCATTATCATGCATCCGTAGTCTTCAGACCATAGACCCTCGCATCCCTACAATGCCGGGATGGAACACGTCGGGGTTTCAACAAGACGACGTTACGGAAGGGGGAGGGGGAGGGAGGGAGGGCGTAGGGGGAGTAAGTGGACGCCGGCACAACATATTGCATGTGTTATTTTGCACTTTTTATTTGTCTTTCATCGGGATGCTTTTTATAGCCTTTTTCTTGGGTTCCAGTCGTGCTATTGCGATTTCACCGGCACTATACCGGCAATAGGAACTATTCAACCGGCATTGCAAGAATCTGATCTGTCATACCTCGAGAATTCCTTGGACGCTGGTGCGGCCACCGGTGCCTCGGCGGTAGATCATTCAGATCATCCGGCCCTCACCCGGCGACATGATCTATAAGCCATGCAGATCATATTAACAAGGGGTCTATCCGCCCTGAAAGACATTTACTACACAAATACTAAATTGGGATCTGATCTGTCCGAGGTTACCTCGAGAATTCCCTGGACGCTGGTGCGGCCACCGGTTGCATCCGCATTGTACGCGATTTCTCCCGACGTTTGAACAGATCCTCCGCTGGCCGTTAGGTCGAGCGTGATCATGAATGACCCACCAGTGGCATCGGACACGGTGATAGCCTGGTCAAGCAAGAAGAGGGGACGACAATTGTGAATTTTTACATTTTTTGTGAATTTCGCACTTTTTTTTGTGAATTTTCCAATTTTTTGAGAATTCTCCAAGTTTTATGGATTTTCCAGTTTTTTTTAATTTTCCAAAATTGAGAAAGCTGCCCGATGAGGGATGTGAGACGAAAAAATGAAGTTGCATACGTGTTACAGGTCGGTGCTTAACCCTCTTAGCACCCACTCGGAAACCGCAAAAAAAAACAAGTACGACCATGTCAAAACATCTTTGAGCCCACCACAGCAGACAGTTAGTACATCGCTTTTCAAATCTTTGACGTTGTAAATGGGGCATTCAAAGTCCACTCAAAGAGCATTCCTCTGAAACTAAGTAATACCACATAAATTTGGGCCCATTTCATGGGCCCTATAGCGTTCTATTAATAGTGATAAGAGGGTTAATGGGAGGGGGGGTGAGAAACGCTTTGGCGTCGGACACGGTGATAGCCTGACCATGCAAGAACGTGGGACGAACATTGTGAATTTTCCACTTTTTTCGAAAGCTGCTTAATGCGGGGTGTGCCTAATCAAGCAGGAAGGTGGGACGAGCACTGCGAGACGAAAATTACGAATTTCGACAGCTGTGACACTGAAGTTAGTGTAGGACACACCCTTTCTCACAAAAGAAATGTAGCCTAGAACAGTATCTCGGCTGCTTATCGGAGGGTCGGTACTGTATGCGGCACTCACCTGTTATCACCGGGGGTGTGATATAGACTACCCCTGTAGCCAATTCTCACCTGGATTTCTTAAATCTCGTTTGCCGAAATGGTTAGTATCTGCACCTCGTCGACGTTATCTGCACTTGTAGTGATGGACTGGGTCTCACTTGGCACAATATATCGTTTTCTTATCACCGGGGGTGTTCTTATCACCGGGGGTGTGATATATGTAGCCAATTCTCACCATAGTTTATTGAGTCTCGTTTGCTGAAATGGTGAGCATCTGCACCTCGTCGACGCTATCTGCACTTGTAGTGCTGTAATGGACCTCATTTGGCACAATACACCGGTTTGTATATCAAAGGGGGTGTACTTATCACCGGGGGTGTGATATATGTAGCCATTTCTCACCTGAATTTCTTGAGTCTCGTTTGCTGAAATGGATAGTATTTGCACCTCGTCCACATCATCTGCACTTGTAGTGATGGACTGGATCTCATTTGGCCCTGTGTCGGCGTACGTTTTAACCCACTGGACCTCACGTGTTCCCGGATCGGTATCCCATTCAACCTGACGCAGATACGTGTGAGAACCGAGGCCCAAAACCGATGAAGGTGCCGGAAAGTCCACATATACATTCCCGACAATATATTATTGCAATGTTGCATCCAAACAACCCTCGCTGTAAACAAATACTCCGGCTTCCATACGCCATACAGTATAGTACAGGACACCAAAAAAAGAGAATGTAATAAGAAAGGCAGGATGTGATTTACAGGAAAATAAGAAATCCGGTAGCCGCTATACTGAAGTTAGTGTAGAACACACAACAGACCCTCTTTCAAATAAGAAACCCAGCTTGGGATACGTAGTATGTATGCTTCTTATCAGCAAGACTATGGTAGAGGGGGTCACTTTTAGGGCTTTTTTTTCCAGCGGCTCAGAGCCATTCGCGCGAGTGGCTACCTATATGCGTGTCGGTTTCTTCGCGATACATACGGATCGCCATAGAATGGTTTGCCACTCTGCGTCAACAAAACAATATTCAGTCCGTTTTGGAGTGAGGGACATGGCCGTTCGCGCAAGTGACCTCACCTCGATAGCGAAAATGGGGCTACCTTCCTAACATAGCCCTGGTCTTATCAGGTGTCTTGTACAGCAGTATTCCACATATATGCCTACTGGTACGTGTTCACCTAGGGTTTCTATAGCGAAAAGTCCAAGTATGTCCGATTATGAATAGAAAACCAGGTCGATCTCAATTTTTGGCGCTGCACTACAAGATAATGGTGTACCCGGGTATGTATTATATAGGCGTACGTTTTAACCCACGGAACGTCACGCGTTCCGGGATCGGTATCCCATTCAACCTGCGCCCCATAAGCTTGAGAACCGAGGCCCAAAACCGATTCAGGTGCCGGTAAGCCAACATATATATCCCCGACAATATATTATTGCATTCTTGCACCCAGCAATCCTCGCTCTGAAACAAATACTCCGACTTCCATACGCCACACAGTGCAGGACACAAGATAAGATACAGGGTCATAAGAAGAGCAAATCACTCGATCTAAAACAAATGCTCCTGCTTCCATACGCCATACCGTGGTACAGTACCAGTACCGGACACAGCACAAGAAACAGGGTACTAGGAAAGGCAGGCTGTGATTTTACAGGTAAATAAGAAACCCGGTAGCCGTTGTACTGAAGTTAGTGTAGAATGCACCCAGTCCCAAACAGGAAACCCAGCCTGGGATACGTAGTACCAGGGTAGTTATTCTTCTTTTTAGTTATCCTGCACTGTATTCCACATATATTTCCTACTGATAGGTGTTAACCTAGGGCTTCTATAGCGAAAAGTCCAAATGTGCCCGATTCTGTATTAAAAAGCAGGCCAATGTCATTTATTGGCGCCGCACTATACGCTGTTATTTGTATAGGCGTATGTTTTAACCCAATGGACTTCACGCGTTCCGGGATCGGTATACCATTCAACCTGCGCCCGATAATAACGGAGACCCAACGCCCAAAACCGATAAAACATACCGGTACAGTCAGGATACACCTCTTAAGAAACAGTCTATTAATAACAAGAAAGGCAGGCTGAGACGCCTGCCACTGCCTGCCACGATAGACGTAGCCCTTTTTGGTAGAAACGTTTGCTGCATGGCGGACCCCCTTAGCCCAAAATCATCGGCGTTTAGGTCTTTATTTATTTTTGCAATAACTTTCGTTTGAATACCTAGGCCATGGGATTATTCATCGGGTACGAGAACCTTTATTTTCCCCCCAAAATCAGTTTTTGGGAGAGGCATAGAGCACCAAAAAGCAAAGTGAGGAGTCTCAGGGGAAAAAAATGGTGCACCTCTACCGTAGCGAGCGTCCCTTCTATTATCAATAGAAAAAAGAAGAAATCCGGTACTACGATAGAGGTAGCACTTTTTTGGCTTATTAAGCGGTTTCTGATATGAGTATGACGGGACTCCTTAACCCAAAATCGTCGGGATGTCATTCCTGTCTTGCAATCTGAATTTTTTGTATACCTAGGCCATGGGTTTGTTCATCGGGTTGCACTTTCTAGTTTTTACTCAAAATCGGGGTTGTGGGTGAAGTACCGAGCTCTTCAAGTGAGGAGACTCAGAAAAAAACTGGTGCAACTCTATCGTAGCGTGTGTCTAAAGTTCGTGAAGAAAGAAGCCCTTCGTAAATAAGAAATCCAGCCTGGGTTAGTATTTAGGTTCCTTGTTAGGTGTCCTGTTCTGCAAGCCCACATATATTCCCTAGGGGTAAACCTATAGGGTCTCTCTCTTATCACGGAAAATCCAAATGTGTCCGATTATGATATAGAAAAGAAGATCAATGTCCATTGATGGTGCTGCACTACAATACAACGGTGTACATTATGTGTAGGCGTACGTTTTAACCCACTGCATCTCACGCATTCCGGGACCGGTATCCCATTCAACCTGCGCCCGATAAGAATGGGAACCGACGCCCAAAAACCGACAAAATGCACCGGTACGGTTTAGGACACCCAATATGAAACAGGGTGATAAGAAACGCAAGCAGGAAATTAAGTAATCCGGTAGCCGCTGTACTGAAGTTCGTGTAGAAAGCACCCTTTCGTAAATAAAAAATCCAGCCTGGGTTAGTATTTATGTTCCTTGTTAGGTGTCCTGTTCTGCAAGCCCACATATATTCGCTATATACGACTAGGGTCTCCCTCTTATCACGGAAGGTCCAAATGTGTCCGATTATGAACAGAAAAGAAGGCCAATGTTCATTTTTGGCGCTGCACTACGATAGAATGGTGTACAGTATATATCGGCGTACTTTTTAACCCATTGAATCTCACGCGTTCCGGGATCGGTGTCCCAATCAACCTGCGCCCGGTAAGAATGAGAACCGACGCCCAAAAACCGAAAAAATGTACCGGTACAGTTAAGGTACACCTGTTAGGAAACAGGCTAATAAGAAAGGCAGGCAGGAAAATAAGAAATTCGGTACCCGTACTGAAGTTCGTGAGGAAAGCACCCTTTCGTAAATAAGAAACCCAGCCTGGGATAATATTGATGTTCCTTGATAGGTGTCCTGTCCTGTAAGTCCGCATATATTTCCTAGGGGTAAACCTCGTCGGGTTTCTTAAGTGAAAAGTCCTACCAGGTATTAAATAATGTGTCCGATGATGTATTAAAAAGCAGGTTAATGCCGTTTATTGGCGCTGCACTACAATATATAGATATAAGTTCTCTGCGGCTTACGCCGCCCGCTCATTGGAGCAAGACACATATTATGTAATCCGCTGAATCACGCGTTCCGGGATCGGTATCCCATTCAAATGGAGGCCGATAAGTGTGAGAACCGACGCCCAGAAACCGGAAGTAGGTACAGAGAGGAGATATCAACAAAGTTAGTGTGCCCGTAGGTTTCCTGTTCTTTGGTTTCCCGTGGTTGTCTTCTTTATGGAGATGTACTTATGAGTGATCGATGTTGCTGCACATTGTCGGGTGGCAACCATAATAAAAATAACTACAGGAACAACAGCAACAACAACAACAACAACAACAACAACAACAACAACAACAACAACAACAACAACAACAGCCACCTACCTCGTAGCTCTGCACAGTAGAGCCCCCATCACTAAGCGGCGCCGAAAACTCCACGACCACCTCACCTCCGCTCGTCACATCTAAATCCACCCTCGCCGGGGCCTCAGGAACCGACACCGCCCCAACTCCCGCAACAAATGCGCATGCATATGCCGCAAACATAGGAAACCCAAAGACGCCCCCCCTCCCCCTCCCCCTCCGGGGGCGTTTTCTAGCTCTCGTGCCGTGACGGCTTCGGGAGGTCGGTGGGGCGGGTGCAGTATGTAGCTTGCCGACGTTGAGGTGTGGTGGTGGCTCGTCGCGTGGGTGTGGGGTTGGATGGTCCCGGGCCAGCATAGCTGGCGGATCTGGCTGATCCATTACGATACACCTTGCTGCCTGGCACTGCAGTAGATACGGCAAGAGGAAAAAAAAAGGAAACGTGGGAGTGTTTTGTGTTAGCCATCATCAGCAGGAGGATTAAAAAAAACAGCAAAAAAAAACTGTTACGGAGGGCCATAGTAGTCGGAACCCACAATACACACAAACACCTATATGTTACCCTGATTTTACTCAACACATTTGGTCCTGATTACTACAGTATATTCAGGGCTAATCGGAACCCACAATACACACACCTATATGTTACCCTGATTTTACTCAACACATTTGGTCCTGATTACTACAGTATATTCCCCCGAAATATGAAAACCTGTCGGAGGCGTGCCTGCCGTTGGTTAGTCGCTATCATGTACCAGGTACAGTAATATCAAATACCTGGTATGGTGTATGCCGTAGAGAGTACCACGGTATTATTGCTATTATTATGTTTGCCCTCCGACAATGTAGCGTAGATGCCGTTCCGATATAAATCGAACATCCTTCCGTCAAGCAGTAGTATCTCTCCTATGACTCTGCCTACTGTTTCCCAATTTCCCTTCCCCACTTCTTTCCATTTTATCTTGCTGTATTATCATGGTATTGAATAAGGTTGGCTGTTCGCGTGGTTGCGGGGTCTGACGATCCCTGGCCAGCATTGCTGGTGGATCTGGATGATCCAGTATGATACACCTTGCTGCCTGAAACTAGATAAAGTAGCAGATACAGCAGCAGGAACCACAACGAAACGGTTGGAGGCAAGATTTTCGTTGGTTAGTTGCTACCTGGTATAACATCAAAGAAGGATATAGTTTCGTACCCAATACGCTTGGCATTGTATGGCCAAATCTACTTACGGCATTTTGTGATGGTGGAGTTTGATGATCCATTGTGATACACCTTGCTGCCTGAGACTACTGTAGACACAGCAGTAGATACAGCAGAAGGAAGAACAAACAAAAGCGGAAGTGAGATGAGCTTCAGGATACCTTTACCTATTTTTGCTGTAGGAACAAAAAGAGAGGTGGTCTCCCTATAATGCTGGTATATGCCGGGCAATAATACCGGCAGTATACCGGACACCGGCACTATTGGGGGGTACTACTATTACGGAGGACCGTAGTAATCAGGACCCACGATACAGACAAAAACCTATATATTCCACTGTTTTTGCTAACAATTTTTGGTCCTGATTACTATGTTCCCCTGTAATAGAGTATATATAACGGATTGCAGTCGTACCAAGCGGTTTCACCTGCAACTATACCGGCGATAGGCATTATTCAACTGGCACTATAGGGAGACCCCCACTGTAAAACATTAACAAAATATAAGAAATGTTTTGCGGGATACCAAATTTGATTGGGTAGGAAAGCCTGTAATGATAGTGTTGAAACCGACGTGTGTCACAACCCAAGGCCAATCCAACCCACGAAAACTTCGGTTAGATTTTTTTTCCCTACCATTTTAAAATTTCGAACCTACATATTCCTCTATTTTTACTGACCATATTAGGTTCTAATTACTATGTACCCCCGTGATCGTGTGTATACTAGGGGTGTGAGTTGGCTGGAGTTCCCGGCTAGATATTAGGTGGCTGGCGCGCCAGCCAACTAATGGACTAAAGTCAGCGAAGCGAGCCTAAAAAGCCCCCCCCTGGCCAAGGGGGCTCCGCTGGAGGCGCCGTCGGAGGGCCCGCTGGAGGTGCCTCCGGAGGATTCCGCTGAAGGCGCCGGTGGCGGCAAAAATTACGCTATTTGGCTTCATTTTATATACACAAAGTATAAAAAACGGCCACGTTTATCTCTGGTTTTGAGCACGAAACAGGTGCATTCTAAAAATCGTCTAGGTTTATCGGACGTACAAGAAATATATGTACATGCCGTCCCGGTGTGGGCCTCTCACTGTTGTTTCGTTGTGTCGGAGCGGTATTTACACGTGCGGCAGGCAGTAGCACACAACCAGGAGAGCAGAACACGAAATAAAATAGGTTGGAATCTCTCCTACGACGGGAGCATAGATAATCGATTATTAAGCGCCGGCGATTGAAGAACGGTTCATAGTTGAGTGTTATGGTAATGCCTTGGAAGGTCGGTAATTACCTGTAGATATCGGTAATTACCTGGGAATAGGTATTCGTAGGGTTTCCATAGGATTAGGTAGGCGTATCTTACGAGGGGAATAACAGGTTGGCTCTGACTGTCCACCTGTCTTGGTCTTTCATCGGAGCGTGATATTGGAATAAGCTGCTATCTTCAAGCTCTAAGCAATGAACACACGTGAGTGACGACGATGACCCAAGCAATAGGCTAATCTGCTAGGAGATGCTCTGCATCCACTACCCGGTCACCTCACAACTGGCGTCGTCGGCAAGACAAAAATTGAAACACACGGCCGCGATTATTAATAGCTGTTTTTCGCGTCGCCGCTGCGCTCGATACTTTTCCGTTTTCCTGGGTTTTGTGGGTCGCAGGGTTCTTACAGGTTATGCTTCGTTGTTTTCTGGTTCTTGGGTCGGGTCCGGGGTTTGGTTTTGTTCTTTGATTGTCTGATTTTTCGTCCTGCCTACTCCCCTCCCAGCACAGAACCGGGAGGCGACCTGGGTAGTATGGCACGTTCCTATGATGGCGCGGGACAACGTTTTTTGTTTTTGTTTTTGTTTCTTGTTTCATCCTACCGAACCCCCCCGCTACGCGTCTGGGGCGACCCAGGTATTCTAGGTGCTCATACTGCGGCACAGGACTGTATGATTTTCGCGTTTTACATGTCCTACGATTACGTTTTCGCCCCGTCCACCCCCCTCGCGCTCGCTGGAGATGTGGCGGTAGTGTGGGTTTCCTATCTTTCTCCTCGATACGCTTTCGTTTCCCCCCCCCGTTGCCTTGTCGGCCATGTGGTGGTGGGTTTTCGACGTTTGGCGTTTTCCGGGTCCTGACGAGCAGGATCCCTTCCTTTTCCTGTGTTCTTGAAGTTTCCCCCCGGCTTCGTAGCCTCGCCGTTCAGAGCTGTGGGAGTGGGTTTTGAGGAGCCGTATCTTTGACTCACGTTCTAGTTCGTGGGACCGGGTTTCCACGAATTCGCCCATAATTTCTGTATATACGACTCATCAGAGTGGGCTAGTGTTATGATATTGCCTTGGAAGGTCGACAGTTACCTGTAGATATCGGTAATTACCTGGGAATAGGTGTTTGGAAGGTTTCCATGTGAATAGGTAGGCGTATCTTATGAGGGGAATAGCAGGTGGGCTCTGACAGCCCACCTGGCTTAGTCTTTCATCGGAGTGTGACAATGGAATACCTGGTAAGCTGCTATCTTCAAGCTCTAAGCCACGAACACGCGTGAGTAACGACGATGACCCAAGCAATAGGCTATCCTGCTAGGAGATGTTCTGCATCCCCTGCCCGGTCACCTCACATAAGCCAGTAATTACCATATAATACGATCCTCACTGGTATTGGATGAGTTACCGACTAACACCCCAAACCAAAATGTGCCCTACGAGCGTTCGTTTCTGAACCCGCACAGAAACGGTCAGGCAAAGCGTAGTCGTCGTAACAAAGCGAAATAGGAAATCCGGAGGCAACACCGGTCGGCCGCCATGAGCTGCAGAAGGAGCCGCCTTAACCACAACAACACCGTCGGATTATTATCTAGGATACAGAATGGAAGTCGGGGAATTTGGTGTGGCACATGTGTGGTTCCAGCATGATGGGAAGGAAAAATCAAAAACTGCGCAAAACACTACCTTAGACCCTAACCCTAACCCCAAGCCCAACACCATCCCCAACCCCGATCCCCCAACAGAACTTTGGCCGGAAAAAATCCGACTTTATTTTTTAAATAAGTGGTCGACCACATTAAAACTCAGGTAATAAAATCTTCCCAGATTTCCAAACTTTATCCTATATAATCCCAGATTTCCTTACTTTATCCTATATAATAAGTGAATTATGTGATCAAGGCTACTTTCTGCTGTGCAGAAGACCTCTCTCTGTGCTCGCAGCGTGGTAGTACTAATAATAGGTGTCGCCGGGAAATACGTACCCCGTACCAAACAAGCCTTCCTTCAAACAAAGAAACCCAAATACGAAAGTAGTTGGATAGTTGGCACCGCCGCAACTATTATACCTAGCCAGGTAATATCTAGCTGGTGACTTTTAGTCATCCAACTCACAGCCCTAGTGTATACCCTTGTGGTACCAACAGCGTATCATACGCGCTTCTACTGCTGCACGTATGATATGTTGCGAGTATATCTGGTACCAGGTAGACTTTACGTACGCAGAAACTTCACAAGTACTCGTACAGCAGCAGCGATGTAGATCATGTTGGTTTAAACACTATCGAATCTCAGCAGTGTATATACAGTAGTTCCTAGGATCTGCTATTATGGTGTTTTTCCTTTCCTTTCCTTGCTTTCTTTTCTTTTCTTTTCTTTTTTCTTTGCTTTCTTTCTTTTTCAATTGCATCGGGTCATTCGTACACATACGTATTGATAGCGCCGGCTGGTCGGTTGACTGATATTTTTCGCCACACCCCCCTGCTGGCGAGCTCACGTATGTGTTCACTTGCTACGTGTAATACGTGTTTGCCTCTTGTTTTAGTTGCTTATTTTTCGGACGCGGGCTTTGTTCTTTCGTAGCGCTGTGTGATTCGCCTTTACCTCGCCACACCCCCCCAGCTGGCGGATCTACGAAAAATCTTACGCACGTATTAACTTCCTGCTTCGGTTTCTTTTCTCTGGTTTCTCTTTCTGTCTTCCTTTATTTTATTTTATTTTTTTTTCTCCTCGGATTTGTACATTATTTGGTTTCCTTGTTGGCATGCGATATAGTCGGTTTCAGTTGCGAGTCTTGAAACGTATGTACTAGTATGGGCATGATACGTACGTGCGCTGACTTCCGATTTCACTTTTATATTTTTTTGTCGGATGTACGACTTGCTTCTTGCTTCACCTATCATATATATACGCGTACCACTTTTTTTTCTTTATTTTTTTTCCTGGGGTATTCTTCCTCTCCAGAGTGACTGGAGCCTGTCCTGCCACCACGGACTTGATTATGAGAGTTAATGTGAGAACAACAACATACGAGCACCGTATGAACACGTACGTACGAGTACTCCAGGTACACCAATAGGTATCATCCCCGATGGTCTAGTGGGTTAGCCTCGTAACCACTAAGGTCGATTTCGCTGGTTCGAGCTCCCCCGAGTGCATACTCGTACTCGTAGGGATTTTTTCTTGTGCTAAAAAATGACTTGCGGAAAGCACGAGAGCGCGAGTTAGCAAAAATTCGATGAAAAACGACGAGCGTTGGGGATGCTGAACCCTCTGCGCGATAAAAATCAAGACACGTACCGGGGGGGAGAAGGGATGACATCTGTGACCACGGCTTGTCCAAAAGTTGGAAAGTAAAAGTGAGATGAAAAAATAAATAAATCATATGCAGTAGGTTCGAGTTCAACCCGCTTCAACAGTGAAAGCTCTGAGGTGCGTCGATCGCGCATGTTCTCCAGCAGTGCACAGCAGTCCCTCTCTAAAATTTAGAAAATTGCACACCCTGTATAACTATGTTAGTTGGTAGTTGTTTGCCAGACAACTATTCGTCCAGAATCGTGTGCAACTAGT
>JAYJMJ010000599.1:10786-21560 GCA_036873875.1 Laminaria ephemera | reverse complement strand
TTTGTCGAAGGAGCAACTAATAAGAACAAGCTAAACAACGCGAAGCGGTGCCTCCCAGTATCGTCACCTCCTGTGCCTTTTACGTACCCCTGAGTACCTTCAGAGATGGCGTCGTCGGCAGGACACCCTATGATATTGTTGTTCTCACATAAACTCTCATAATCAAGTCCGTGGTCACAGGACTGGCTCCAGTCGCTCTGGAGTGGAAGAATTCCCCAGAAAAAATGAAACACACCAAAAGTGGTGCGCTTATATATCATAGCTGAAGCAAGTCGTACATCGGCCAGAAAAATAAATAAAAAAGACACCGGAAGTCAGCGTTCGTACGTATCAGCCCCATATTGGTACATACATTTCAAGACTCGCAACTGAAACCGATTACACCGCATGCCACCAAGGAAACCAAATACCATGATAAAGTACAAATCCGAGGAGAAAAAAAATAAATAAAAAGCAAAAAAAAAGAAGGAAGACAGAAAGAGAAACCACAGAGAAACGAAAAGAACCCGAAGCAAGAAGCTAATACGTACGTAGGAGGTTACGTAGACTCAAAAAAGGCAAACCACACAGCACTACGAAAGAACAAAGCACGCGTCCGAAAAAAACAAGCACATACCTGGTACTCGTAGAACAAAAGGCAACAAAAGGCAAACACATATTCATATGTATAATACTGAAAGTACGATGTGCAAGGAATATCAAAACATGCATGGAGACCATCCCTTTGGGACAGTGGGGAAAATGTGTCGAAAATGGGTTATTATTTTGGCTTCGGCCACATGAAAGAGCCAAGGACGCTGAGGGAGAGTGTGTATCGTCTCCCTCACACACATGGAAATCAATTATTGTCTTGAATTATAGTTGGGAGAATTAATAAATTAACCCCCCATATCGTCTGCTTCGACGACGGAAAACAATAACCATCTTGAAATAGTATATTACCTGTTATGAAATAATTGAATATATATATAATATATCACGTATGTATGACTCTTCTGCTAAATAAATAATTTACAACCAACAACCCCATATATATAAGTCATCACCTATTATTTCCAGGTCCTGGGCGTTACCTACCGCGGTACCTGGTACAAGCAGTACGTACCAACCAGTGATCAGTCGGTGTAGATTACATCGTCTCCTCAAATATGGAATAATTTTAATGTCTTGAATTGGTACGAATGAATCGAATATATTTCACCACTCCCAGAGGCTACCGTACATGAAAACCCGAGGGTCCACGAAAACACAACGTTTCTGACACCACATGTGCACCACACTATAATACTCGTCTTTACATTTACAAGACAAACGTTCTTTTTTTGCCCCTGTGAAGAGTGAAGAATAGGGGGTGGGGGGGGGGAGGTTAATTTGATATGTTTGAGGCCCTATGGCGGGTACGTACGGGGTACCCGACCACACTAAACTACATCCTACAAGCAGGGAGGAAAATGAGGCAAGAGTGCCTCGTATACCGGTATACTTGCAGTGGGCCGTGTGTGTTCCACTGCAGCAGCAGCAGCAGCACACCAGCAGTGGGTGAAATATATCAGAGATGATATCTATCTTCTAAGGGATGTCGTCGCACTGAAAGAGAGAGAGACAAGATAAAGCGAAAAGAAGAAAAAGAAGGGGGGAAAATTACAGCACGGCACCCCCCTTCTTCCAAGGCTGTACAGGTCAAGCCAACACCACATAATTCAAATTTCAAAGTTCCTCTGGCTCTTTGTCGGGATGATCAGAACGAGTCGATGTGTCCGACGTGCTGAGTGCATGACGAACAAATATGGCACACCCCCACCTCTCCACTGGGATTGAGGACGCTAGAACACATGTTGTCCCAACGGTCCTCTTGGGTAAGGCTGCTGCAAGGCTCTGCCGGGAGCAAGCACGGGCGAGCCTCGGATGTGTGCTGTCGATGTTTCAAAAAGTTGGATGTTTCAGCCCGGCGAAGATCGCAGGTCGGTTTGTGGAGATTTCTCCTACTCGCTACGGTATGATTCTCAGGTGCGCTTGCAGGAAATTGTATGCCTGGCGGGGATCCGCTGGCCCGAATCCTCCGTTGCCGCTGTAGCTCGCTGGTTTAGTCCTCTCACTGCTGTGTATCATCGCTGGGTCTTGGGCCCGCTCGCACAACACCGAAAAACTAAAATTCAAAATAAAAAAAACAATTCCCGCCGCATATAAAAATGTTACAGTAGACCAAGCCCGCTAAATCCACCGCAGCACGGCGACCGCGGTTAACTCGAGACGGCGTGCAACGAAACAAGTTTCACGAGTTAGCGGAATATCGTCCGCGTCTGTAGATCCTGAGCTTGTGGAAACCGGACATGTACAGCTCTCGAAACTAGTGATCTAGCCGCCGACAGACAGTAGACAGCAGACAGACAGACCAACAGACCAATTAAATAGTGGAAGCCTGTACGCACCCCGGTATGAAAAGGCGTTCTTGCGTCGCAAGGAAGAAAACGACCTCGGTCGCTTTCACTCCCTCGTCGTTGCCTCATTAAAAACTAGGGGGGGGGTACTCCAAAATTTAACACAATGTTTCACCCAACCTAAAAAATATTTTACTCTAAGTCCTATAAAAACTGATATTTTTTATACCACATACAAATGAGCAAGGAACGTCGGGAAGTCACACCCTGTATTCCCCGCTGGTGGGGACGGCCTCCCATACTTTGCAACACCATCTAACGGTTTTGCTTAGGATGATTGGCTGTGACTGTGGCACTAACAAAGAGGGTGAGCACCGCCGAGAGCATGAGCACCGTCGATGGCAAGGAAGCCGGAACAGTCATGCATCGGAATGAAAGGCACTACTGTAGATGGTGTTGCAATGTCTGAAAAGCCGTGCCTGCGATCGGGGATTATTGGGCATTGGCTTTCCGACATGCCTTGCTCACATATATATGGGGAAATTGGTGATCGAGTTCCCGACATCTCCTGCTCACCTATATATATATATAAGGTAATAACGCCGACCTATATCCTTCATAAGGACATACATAACCCGTAACACGCGCGATCGGAGTATCACACACAGCTTGCAAAGATGAGTTTCGACGAAATCCTAGATCTCACAGCTGTTGTGAATTTTTATTTTTTTATAAAAATAAGTATATATCAGTTTACATCTTTGGATTTAGTGTCGGGCATGTTTCTGTTGGATTTAGCCTCTAGTATTGTTTATATGATTTTATTGTGTGCTTGTTTCATTTGGTACGTGTAAGATACGTACAAGGTGGACGACTGACTCTTATAGTACGAGGAGGACGAAAAGGAGGAGGAATATGAGATAGAAGAAAACAAGAAGGACCACCGGCGTGGGGGCTTAGGAGGAGGGGAGGAAGAGAGGAAGGAGAGCGGGTGTGAGGATCGGGGTGTAGGGGCGGCACCGCCTTACTCTGCTAGCTGAACCCGGCGGCGTTGTGCGCCAAAGAGGCGGTGGAGTCATTTGGATTGAGGGTACAATTATCTGTCTTGAGTTTGTTTCTTTACTGTCGCGCTGGAAATGCTCGACGCCGCAAGGTACAGCGCCTGCATTGCGTTGACCTTGATACAAATGCCGTGCAAGCCTATCGATGAGCGACATCCTGGTAGTAGCGCAAGGTAGCGGTGGTGGTAACTTTGAAAGCACCGCGTTCGGTGCATGATCTTTCCATCTGCATATATCACATTATTCCCCGAGAGATGTCAGAGCAATAAGAGTTGTGTCATAACTTAGAACAGATACTGCTGCGTTTGGCACGTTTTTTTCCACCAACATCTACCGTGTGAGCCAGGGGGCACTAATTAGGGCTCTGGCGTATGTAGCGCCAAGTTCAACAGGAGCTGGAAAGCGTGATGCGCGCAACGCAACACGAGCGGCTGGGCTGTTCTGCCTCGCACGCGCCGTAGGTGCGTTGGCATCGTAGTCGTGTTAGCGCCGTCACCGGAGAGCCGCTGAAGGCCGCATGCCGCGTAGGGTCTGTGTTAAGCAAACGTCTCGTGGGGACGCAGGGTGTAGGCGCTGGGTAGGTCGCCCTCGTACAAGGCTCATCGCATCTCGTTCATTACTCCATTGTTGGTGTGTCAATATCACACAAAAAATACCAAACATAATACTGTATTAATAGGAACGACACTAAAAAACACACGGCCCCGATGTGCGATGATTTCACAACGAGGCATCGCTTACATCTGCCGACCATCTAAAAAAGCTTCGGCGGCGAATATTCTATAGTTCATGAGAGAACTGACATCATGACATGTCCTATGTAAATCTTACTCACACGTAGGGCACTCCATAACAACTGCCGGATGCAACGACATTCGAAACAAGCGTGTATCGTGTATTTTTTCCCCGAAACCCACGTAATCAAGTCCGTTTGGACGCCTGAAGCATTTTTTTCGCGATACATGCGTGAATGTACACCCGAACACCACGTGGCATCCACGGCTATGGTTGGTAGGGCACGGTAACCCCCCTTTCACTACGGAATCTAATCCACCCGCGCGAGAGACTATGTACCTCATGCAGCAACGGGCTTCAGGACATATTTCGACGCCACAGCACAACGAACAATTACATCGTGGTGCATATCGCGAAACCACAAAAGCACAAAGCAACATGAAGCGGCCTCTCGCTGAGCCGCCGGAAAGAGAGGCGCTAAAAGTATCCCCCCTACCGTAGCCTGGGTGTGACGAAGTACTACTAAGTAGTACTAAGTGTCTTTAGACGCCTTTAAACGCTTTGTTTCGGACGAACGCTACGATACAAGTAGCACCGAATGTTTCTACGGCTCCTCGTTATAATCACTCACAGTGTACTCATAGTCTGCTCATATGAGGAGTTCCCCACCTCATACATCCACTGACGTCAATAAAACGGAAAGAGCTCCCCATTCGATAATACAACGGCCTAGATATCGACCGTAAACCACAATACGCTCAATTAAGGAGCCTCGTCATCTCGAAGGAAACGGCAACAAGTGGCACCTCTATCGTTGCACGCCTCTTTGCTTGCGTTGAAAACAGTTTGGCGGCTCGAGTGGCGCCCGCCCAACAGATAACCTGCTACTTAATTCCCTGGTGTGACCACGTTCGTCATGTACACACGAATGCGTTATGTGTTGTACTGGGTGTGACCTTGTTGTATGCCCAGCACAGTATACAACACAAACTAAACGCGAGGTTCAGCGCGAGAGCAGGTGATCACTTCAACAAACCAAATACTTAACGACAAAAAAACTGTTGTTTTTTGGCCCCTCCAGAGTAGGAGGGTAGTGGGGTTTCATGCACTCGGATATTCGTGTATCCTCGCACCCCACCCCTGTATTGTATGTGCCTCCCCGGCCACGGAAAAATTAATAGTCTGGCGCTATACGAGCTGGGCCAACCATTAAACGCGCAATCAATCATGGAGTCGTATCTCGGTAACCAGTGCGAGTTAGACTCAACTAAAGATACCGCTGTAATCGGCAAATCATCGTGCGTATGCAACGCTACACGGACACGTGATTGGGCGTCATCTGACAAAATGACTAGTTGGTGTTGAAATATACTTCAATTGTTTGTGTATTAAACGTGCGTTTGGAATCAGCACTTTCTTCCCTCGTCGACTGGCATCGAATTGTGCTTACCCACGCAATAAATCGCTCTCGGCAGTTGTTGGTGTCCCAGAAAAAGAAATCTCGATACCGAGATTCGAACCCGTGACTCCAACCTTAGTAAGTTTCGAGGTTAACCACTTTGACCACCGGGGCGAACGGTAGTACCTGGTATAAATTGAAAAAACGACATGCATAAAAGAGCATACCTGCTGATCCGTGCCAGAGGAACAGCCGTATTGCCAACATACAGTATATTATACGTGCTGATCACATACCAGGAACTGTACACCATACACTACGCTGTCATCTGTATACATTTCACAACAAATAGACTAACACCGAGACTAACCGCACACGCACACACACCAGACCACACACACGTTACATGAATCACCACCAGAAATATAACCAGCAATATCCCTGACACCGGCACCATAAAATGCCGACCTTACGTGCATGGCCGGCCAACCACCACCATCACTACATCCACCACAACCAAGACCAACAACCACAACTACCTACACCTCGGAAAAAGCAAAGCCTCCAGAAAAAATGAATTCACCTTCACGTCGTGCAAACATGTATTTACAGTCCCGTGCAAACTACAAAATACCGTGACCTCTTAACCACTGAAAGTTCGGGTTTGTCCGCATATGTGCCTTCCGAGATAGCATCCCGCCCTTGCAAGGTTCATAGTCAACCACATCATACATCCCGAACGAGAACCTTGTCCGTTGTCGGGGGTTTCATGCGTAGGACACCGACGACACTCGCACAGCTGAATACGGCGAAACACTTGTGATCTAAGTATGATGCATCGCCCGCTGCGACATACCAAAACCGCAAACGGCGCATCACGGACGTGAATGCCCTCCTAATCCGTCGAACGATGATAATAGGTGACTGACCGACTGACTGCTCCCCGCGTTTTTTGTGTGCTAAACCGGTTGCAATTAGATCCGTACTCTCTCATGTTTTCGATATATTTTTCGAGACACGGCCCCCATCGCGTGATCCAAGCGCCGTTGTTAGCGTTGCATCGCAAGCCGCTGTGTACGCCAACTCAAAGTCGCAGCATTTGCTTGTGTATTATCGTAACCGCGCGCCCGCCCAATGCGTCGATTATTCTAATAGGTAACTTGCGGCTCCCGCAAGTCGGCTGCTTCAGCAACAGACATCGTTGGATCGATTTGTGATGGATCGTTTGAACAAGCTTCGTCAACAAGACGAGTCGAGAGCATTGTTACCGGAACTTCAAGAAGGATCCAAGTACGATGCAACAGAAGCCGCGCCTGAAGGAGGGCGGTACGGCCACCACCAACACCGCTACCGCCGCCACAACAACCTCGACAACGTACGGCCGAATCCGTCATTGAAACGATTCGCAGGCCTAGCAGTTGGCGGCATCGCCGTCGCGATGGCAGTGGCCGCAGCGGTAGTTTTCTACAACAGCCGGGTTGCTCGTATGACCTCCGGTGACAGTCAGCTCAACATTAACTTAACCAGGGATAAGGATGGAAGCCACCTCAACCCTACCCTGAGCGGTATTAACGATGGATGGAATAGCCCCGGGGGGGCTGGTGGGGGTGGCAAGAGTGATGCTGCTCTAGGCGAGACGGATGAGGTTGACAACCCCCCGAACGTGATATTCATTTTGGTTGACGACTTGGGCATGAACGACGTGGGATCGACTAGCACGGATATGTCCGCGGCAACGCCGTTCATTGAATCCCTGGCTGAGGACGGGGTGCGGATAATTACATACTACACCAACCACATGTGCACGCCAGCTAGGGTGAGTCCTCGCTCTCTACTAGTAAACGGTGCTAATGAAGCGGCGACCTCAATACGTCCAGCATTCCAATCCGTGATGCTGGGTGAATACGGAAAACACAGGAAGAGACCATAACAGCATGCCTGTTACCTGTTAGATTTTATATTCGAAATGAATTTACTAACACGAACGAACATGTGCGCTGTTTGATGTTTACGTTCTGTTTCAAGAGAATAAAAACTCGATACTCGTACTATACTCGTAGCGGCAGAAGCAGCAGCAGCAGCAGCAGAAGCAGTGGCAGCGGTAGTGCCTGCAGCAGCAGGACACACGAGACCAGGGCCGAGTGAGCATCGCTGTGCATGCGTCTCGTCGATCAAACCTCTGAACAATACATACAGGAGGAGTAGTTCCCCGGTATTTCGGCTGAAGTCTTGGAGGAAGACAATCTGTACCTCCGATCAATAACACATGTCCAATCTTGGAGCTACGTACTCCGTATCTTGTGCCACCTCTACGATATCTACAGCAGAGGTCTTGTCCGTCCCCCCATCTGTACGGTGGGCCTGGCAACAAAATTTGCAGCATGTCTCAGGGACACGGCCCAAAGGATTATATGGGCAGATACATTGGGGTCGCTCGGTAAACCTGAATTTTCAAAACACAAATGCCCGGTATGATTCTTTAAGAATCGAAAAACATACTTGTGTCATACGTAGCCCAGCAATGACAGTGGAAACAGACGTAGCCGCGCTTGCCTCGACGAACTCTGAACAACTTACAGCAAATCCAGCACGAGAAGCGTTGGCAAATATTTGTGCGTGCACAGGACCCGTCGGGTCTAGCTTTGGTGCCGTGTGCGTTGAGACCAGTGGACCAAAAGCGTACGAAAACAGGTGGACTGGTTGGTTGGTTGGTTGGTTGGTTGCCTATGGCAGAGAAATTAAGAAACCGACACGCTATTAGTAGGAGCCTTGTGCCCTATTCGCGATGAAAATACTTTTCTGTCCTTGGATAACCAAGAAAAAAGGCTCGCGCTTTGGGCTCGCTCGCCTCAATGTATAAAGTCTGAAGCCTGGGAGTACAATGCGCAGTCTACAAAAATGTGGCCGAGTGTCGGCGTTCTGTGGTCGATTGTCATGTTATTTCATACCAGGTGTATCATAGCAGCATATAAGATCCTACCAGGTACGTTAGATACGAGCAGGGGACGTCGATGAAAAGTGCAAAGGACGGGAGTAAAACGTGTACGTAGTCTACAGATGTTCGGCAGCAAATAGACGTAGCAGTGGTAACGTCGGTTGTTGGTCGTACATGCCACATGCATGCGTCCTGCGACAGGGGTAGCACACTTTGGCTCAAATTATTTAGGAATGACGGGACTCCTCAACCCAATATCGTCGGAATGTCATTATTGTTTTACACCACAGCTGCCTGTCAGTAGTGTTCGTTGTATACTTCGGTCATGGCATTCGTCGTGGGGTTGCACTTTCATCATTTTGTCTCAACTTTGTGTTTGGGTGACCTATAGAGCTCCTCAAGCTAGGAGCCCAAGAACAATCAAGTGCGCCACTACGACCGTAGGGAACGAGGTCCATTTTATAGCCGGTACCCGAAATATTGATGTCCCCTGGTCGGTATGCGAAGAAAATATTTATTTTTTTCCAACCAACCACAATCAAGCGATTTGACAGCAAGCAGCGGCCATCAATTTTTCTAATTTCAGAGGCTCAAAACCTGCAAGCCGCAGCAGAGTGGCAAACATAGGGAAATATTGGAGAGAAAGAAAAAATGAACACCAGGTACCAGCGGCAGCAGGCACAGCGGCAGCAGCAGCAGCAGCAGCAGCTGCAGCAGCAGCAGCAGCAGCAGTCGTAGCAGGAGGAGATGGCAACTGGCGGCGCCGCCCGGGCTCTCACCGTTGTTGCGGATGAGGTCTAGACGCGCCGCCGTCATCCCTTACGCGCGCCTCCTGCCTTGTATTCTGCTCAGGCGCTCTTGGTTCTCCGTTCATAGCTTTTCGTCCTGAGCCTGTCTCTCGGCAGCTTGGCGAGTTTCGGCCTCACCAGCGCATTGGGCAACGGCCACGCCGCGTGTGCGACAAGCGCCTTCGTGGCGCCGCTCCAACGCATGGTAGTCACGGCGCCTCGCCGCGTTTTCGGCGCGCCACTCTCTCCCGATTTCACCAGTCGTCTTGCCCGTGCAGTCAAGTACGCCTCGTTTGCTTTCGTTATACGAGTACCAGTAGCTTCTTACTGTTCTTTTGTCTTGGATTTAATACGCATATTTGCTGACGAAGTAGTACTGATTTTTGGGGAAGCTTTTCTCTTCATAGAACATGACTAATTGATATTCTGTTTTTAGCGCTGCCTGAGGACAAACCGGACGAAACGTTCGAGCTGTACACTATTCGTTATTCATTGAATTACGCTGTCGGGCCCTCGAAAAGCACCAAAAAACACGAAAATCAGCCAGTTTCGTTGGTTTTCACGTCCGTTCAACGCGGACAAATAAAACGATGGCATTCAAAAGCTAAATATCACAAGGTGGTATGGTTTTAGAGGCTTGGACGCAGTAAGAAAATACATTTCGCGCCCTGTCGCGAGATATTTGCGACGCCGTGCGAATTATCTAGTATACTATATTCAAGTGATGTCGACCCAAAAAGCAGCGTCAGTGTTCTGGTCTGTTTGATGTTACGTTTGACAAAAAAAATCATCGATTTCACGATGCCACGTTTTTCTGGTCGTTGGGTACATACCTCGTTGCCTACCATATCACATCACATCATAGCGTATCATATCAAGAGGAAGGAGTACTACATGGAAACTTTTGAGTCTAGTCTACAAACATGCGGCAGCAGAAGTAGCAGTAGTAGTAGTAGCAACGTAGGCTTCCACCCGTTGTGCATACGAGGTGTGTGTGTGCCAAAACATACCAAATCCTACCATAAATTATGATATGATATGATATGCTATGATATCATATCATATGATATCATTTTTATCATAGCATATCATATGGTATCGTTTCATATTATATGTCTCGTATCGTATCATATTCTATCATGTCATACCATTTCGTATCATATCATATCAAGTCATATCATATCATATCATAGCATATACTATACTATACTATACTATACTACATTTACATAACCCTAATCTAAGAGCCGGTCGCCGCGGTGGTCTAGTGGTTAACCTCGAATGCTACTAAGGTTGGAGTCAGCAGTTGAAATCTCCCAGTGGTCAAGTGGTTAACCTCGAAGACTACTAAGGTTGGAGTCAGGGGTTCGAATCTTTGTATGGAGATTTCTTTTTCTGAGACACCAACTGCCGAGAGCGCTTTATAGCGGGGGTAAGCACAATTCGACGCGAGTCGACGAGGGAAGAAAGTGCTGAAT
>JAYJMJ010000598.1:1445-19889 GCA_036873875.1 Laminaria ephemera | reverse complement strand
TGCACTCGGGGGGGCTCGAACCCGCGACATTGACCTTAGTGGTTACGCGGTTAACCCACTAGACCATCGGGGACGCCTATGCACTATCCAGATATGGTCTACCGGTAGTGGACAGTGCTACCTGGTATACAACTAGCATCCAGATATGGTTTAGTGGATAGTGCTACATAACCATTGTAACATGCGTGTGTCGTGGGTTCAAATCTCACCGAATATGGTCTAAGTGGATAGTGCTGTATAACTAGAATGCGTGTGTCGTGGGTTCAAATCTCACGGACTTCATATTTATTATTTTCAAGCGTGCGCGCATAAGAATATTATGTATAGTTATGATAGTATATTCCTAGACACTTGTCCTGTGGCAAGGGGAGTGCCCCGGAGATCAAAGCTGGCGGGATTGGTGCTACGAGCTCCAAAGTATATATTTTGTTAATAGCACTGTGACTGAGCGGTCTAGTGGATAGTGCTATATAAGTAACAGCACCCAACAATTAGGATTTCCGCCCTCTAGACCACGTATTATTGCATACGAGAGAACAACACGAAACACGAAGGGTCAGTGCAATCAGCTCCCTATGGTAGAATGGCGGCAACATCGTCCATCAGAGAGCCCCCCGAGTGTGAAATGAACCGACTACTACAGCAATGCTCTATCATCCCATCACCTCACGTCGCGATGAAAAACTAACATCACCATGATGCCCTGAACGCGTATAGTCTCAGGTTTAAGCTCTAACCTTTGAGTCTCTAAGTTTTACCTCCAAGATGCAAGCTCAACTGCTACCAGCACCCAAGGTGAACGTGCCATGCGAACGCCCTTCCCGTCACGCGTCGACATTAGATACAAACCTACGTCACCGCCTAAATACCCGAAGAAACACCCACTTCGGACTCTCAACGGCCATAAAAGACTCGGTCTGCGGAGGGTGGGCAGATGTCGAAGAACAGCTCAAGTACAGATGGTAAATTCTACATCTACACCTACAGGTCGTGGACGGGTTGCGCTCGACTGTTGAGGCAGACTGCATCTAGAATGATACCCGCCAAGCCCCCCCCCCCCCCCGATGTACCGCTATTTGCCTTAATACCGCTGTTACCTAGCTGATACCCGGAATGAAAAATGAAGGGAGGGGGGGACGGGGTGTGGGGGCGTTAATAACGGGTGACCGAAGGCAATGCACTGCGGGATTCTTCTCATTGGTGGTGTACTGTAGGTGTAGTTCGTGAGAACCTGATGTAAGTGATACCTGGTACTAGATACCTTTTAGCTAGTACCACTTACGTCAGTCCCTCACGAAATACACCTACAGTACAACACTAATAAGCGGTATCGGGCAAAAGCATTGCCTACGGTCACACCCGTTACTAACCCCACCCTCCTCTCCTCCATCCAGCCTGATTTTGGACAACAACACTTAACTCACACACAAATTGAAGAGACAACGTTGGCGTCATTTGAACATCGGCCGGTCTACGAGGCTGACGTCAATCGAGCAAAGCAGCAACCGAAGCCCCGGCATCAAACGATCTGTGGCTGAGGCTAACGCCGTCAAGCGCCACGCACATCGAAAGCGTCGCAGGCACACAACTGCAACCGTTACCGTAGCCGCCTCCCTGACGACGACGGCCGGCGCGGCCACGACCCCCACCACAAGCACCACCAACAACACCACAACCAAATCGCCAAGACCACTATCCCTACCCACACTTTCGTCACCACCAACACCGCCACCACTACTGTAATTCTACCAACACCATCACCACCAACACCAATATCAACACCAACACTACCAACACCAGCATCAACATTAACAGCACGTCCGTCCACAACGTCACGGACGCTCACCGCTACAGCCTGGGCTCCCGACCTGCTGCCGGTCACAGCAGTGCCCTTTGTCGAAATGCTGACACTTGCCTGGAGGTCGTTGCGGCCAGTGACGCGGCGCACGATCTTAGCGGCGGCGAATTATTTCGCTCACAAGGCAGCCTCGAACGCCCCTGGTCCAACAGGAACGTCGGCGTTCGAGGCTACTCTCGCGAGAGAAGGCATTCGCGGCCATTAATGTCGCGCGCCTCATCACTGACAAGACCGACCACCGGGCGGGTGTCAGCACTTCGGCAAGGGGTACAGCAATCGCTGGCAGCAGTTCGGAGGCCCAGGCTGTGGCGGTGGATATCTGTGACGTTGTAACTAAAGGCCTGCTGGAGGTGTCAGAATCGGCGATTTAACCGGCTCAAGCCATCTAGGAGCAGATCGTTGGAGGAGTCATCCCGGCATTGGTTGTTCGCCAAGTGCCTGCAGAGTCGCGATCTCGAGTCCCGGGAGGAAGCCATCCGAGGGCTCGGAAGGGAAGCGAGCGTCAAATCATTGCGTTGGGTTGGATTGAGCTGCCTCGCATTGTACATTAACATATGTAGGTGTGTACAGTTACGCTCCCAACGCCTTGTTCTATGCGACCGTGACGTATCAGACCATGGACGCTGTCGTCACCCGCCAATTCAGCTTGAGCACCTTCAACTAGTATTGGTCGCCTTGGTGGGACTGATGTACGGCGCCAGGTATGTATAGAGGTTCCCCACAAGGATTAGGCCGCGCGCGTCCGCCATGGACTCGGAGTGCCGAATGACCTTCACAGCGAGGCCCTTCAATCCGTCCATTAAAATACCCGATGACGAGCAGGGCATCCTCGAAGTGGCCGAGCACGACATTACGAGCAGAACCCACAGTGGAGCTGAGCGCCGCCCGTGTCGGATCAGCCTCGTGTTCAACTTACGTGAACACGAGCCTGCTCTGCCATGGGCGGCGTTCAGCACCGCCGCGGATGCCACTCTGAATATCGTGCGCGGCCACCTTGAGGATGTCCTGACCGTCGAGGGGAACCTCGTAGACGGGCTGGATTACTTCGTGGTGGTGTTGCTCCGGCACCCCGAGTCCATAGCGGACGCGAGCGGCCTTTGCCTTGTGGCGGACCTCTATATGTACCTGGCGTTGTATGCCAGCCCCGCCAGGCCGGCAAGAAGGTTGACGGCCAACCGCGTAGACGAGCTATTTCCAATAGTTTTGTCGGCCGCGGTTGAGAGGACAAAGTCAGACGCCGGGCTAATATGGAAGCATCAAAACAACAACGCGTACGCTCCAGGTCTTGACGTTTGCATCATCAGCAGTAACGTGGCTTGTACTAGCTTATCGGGTACAATTATAACACCAAACCTGTAACACTGTTTGCTCCGCAAACTCCGGACGTACGGTACAGTGTAGTATAGCAGTCATGGCATGTCACGGTAGGTCGATCGTGGTATCAGCTCTGAGCGATGAGGTCTCTTCGCCGCTCAGCCAACCTCTCTCGGACTCTGAGACGCCGTTTGGGCCCTGAAGCCTTGGCGCCGCGGCATGTGGCTGGACACAGTGTTCACCAAAAAGTGGAATTGCGTCGAATTCAGCACCGTGGCACTTCGGGACATGAGATAAATACAGTCTGCCGCGGGAAGGGGGGGGCAGAGAAAAACATGTTGTCTTCAATACAGGTGATTGTCAAGATTGATGATTAGCAGTGTTGATGATTGCCATGAGTCATGATGATTGCCATGGGTTATGACTTCGCAAACACAGCCTTCACCTACAGTACGTCTTTCATATGCCGCGACAACGCAAACATATACCAGGTACGCTTTAGGGATAGCGACAGAGTCGGGGCAGAGGAGAGTTGATCCACGCCAACGTCGCGGCGAAAACTGGCCTACACATCGATTAGATGATACTGGTACAGCGTAATGTACCCTAGAACTTGGCTGACGTATTTCAAATGTTTTTATAACATCCCTGTGTATATTCATGAACAGGTTCACTACACCGAGCAAGCCGTTCACTTGCACCTGTGACTCTGTCCTAACCAATTTAGCAGCACCTTCCACGGAATGTCGAACCGCGTGGACGGGGTGTTTCCTCTATTCTTGTCGGCCATGGTTGAGACACACCGTTACCATCAACAACACCAACACCACTAACACCACCAACACCAACGCCAACAGCACGCCCACTCACAACGTCACGGACACCCATCGCTACAGCCTGGGCGGTCGACCTGCTGCCGGCGGCTACGGGGCCCCTTGCCGATTGCTGATACTTGCCCGGCGGTCGTTCCTGCTGATGACGAGACGCACGACATTAGTGGCCGGGGATTCCTTGGCTCATGAGGCCAGCTTCGAACGCCACCGGGCCAATAGTTTCCTGGCACCTGCAACATGGACGGCTGATCACGCAAAATGAACGGGAATCGATCAGCGATCAGCGGTGATGACGGGTTTAATTTCTGTGATCGGAAGTGTAGATGAAGATGAAGGCCGACCGGCGGTGCCATACGATATCAACGACAACGGATATGGTTTCGCAAACCGGTCGCCAAATCACCGGCCTACCTTCGTTCTCAACTGTACAAGCCTACAGACGTCATGATGCAATGAAAACCAACCCAACCCAAGCCAACCTAAGGCATTGACTTGACGCTCGCTTGCCTCCCGGGTAAAAGCCTCCCGATGCTTGGGAACATCCCTCCCTAGGGACTCGACGAAACATGCATGGATGGATGGCTCCTTCAGCAATCTGTACCCAGATAGCTTGGACCATTTATCCAGGCGTGCTCACCGAGTGCTTAGGAAGCAACGTACACAAGTTCAGGAGGGCAGCTATCCGCGAGCTAGGGAGGCAAGCGAGTGTTAAGCAATTGCATCGGGTTTCATTAGGTTAGACTGTATTGGGCTGCCTTGCAGTGCATTCTAACGTCTGTCGATTTACACAGTTTCACATCAAACGCCTTTTTATATGTGGCCGTGACGCGACAGGCCATGGACATCGTAAGCACACCCGCTAATACCGCTTGAGCACCATCAATCTACTGGCCGCCCTGGTGGGACTGGTGTACGACGCCAGGTATGTATAGAGGTCCGCCACAAGGTAGAGGTCGCTCGAGTCCACCATTGACTCGGGTGCCGGAGCACCTCCACCGCGAGGTCCGCCAGCCCGTTCATTAGACTCTCCCCGACTACGTGCAGAGCATCTTCCAAGGGGTCGAGCACGATGTACCAAGCAGAGCCTACGGCGGTGCTGAGCGTCGCCCATGTCGGATCGGCCTTGTGTTCCAGTTGCTTGGAAACTCCCATGACTATCGTCAGCACAGCCGTAAATTGTTTCGACGAATATGCAACGCACAGCGGCAAGTAACCAGGACATGGTTAGGACGTGCTAGCCATGGCCGACGAAAATAGACGAAACAGTCGGCCCAGACAGTTCTACAACTCATACAAGGTGCTGGTAAAGTGGTTAGAACACAGCCGTAGGTGCAAATGCTAGGGCTGGTCGTGGAACAAGATCAGACGCTGGGCCCTCCAAGAGGCCCTGATATATTATGCAATCATATTCTACACTGCAGTGAGACAAACGTGAGGACCAAAGTGCGACCTTGCTGTCGTGCAAACGTGGATCCCGGCGTGTGTGGGCTTAGTGGTGACGTTCGACCAATGAACCTACTCGTCGCGCATTCATTTTCTAGCCTGCAGTTGTTTTTCAACTGTACAAACCTACCGATGCTACGATGCACTGCAAGGTAGCCCAACCCAACCCAGCGCAATGAGTTGACGCTCGCTTACCTCCCGGATGGCTACCTCCCGGTACTCGAGAATGTCACTCTGCAGGCGCTTGGTGAACGATGCCGGAATGGCTCCTCCGGCGATCTGCGCCCAGATTACTTGATCCAGCTCCGTCGCCGACGCTGGCACCTCCGGCAGGCATTTTTGCTGGCGTAGATGACTACATGATCTGCGAGCTCGGCCCCACCAGGACGGCCAGTAGGTTGAGGTTGCTCAAGCTAAATAGGCGGGTGATGACGGCGCCAGCCCATGGATGGCTGCCTCCCGGTACTATAAAACATGACTTTTCAGAGAGAACAACCAACGCCGGGATGGCTCCTCATGCGACCGGTGCTCACATGGCTTCGTCCGGCTCCATGCCCACGCCGGCATCTCCAGCAGGCACTTGCTGGCGCAAAGGGCTATCAGGGAACTGCCCTACGTACCCGGCTGGTATACGATGCCGAAGTTGTAGAGCAAACAATAATTTACGTCAGCAAAGGTTTGCCGGGGGTGCCGGAGTGGATCATGGAGGAGGACCAAGCCATCTGGGCACAGATCACCGGAGGAGCCATCCCGGAGTTGTTCGCCAAGAGCCAGCAGAGTCATGTTCTCGAGTCGGGTGGAAGCCATCCGCGGCTCGGGAGGCAATCGAGCATCTATTAATAGTCACTGCCTCTGGTGCCTTGGCTCAGTTCTATGTGGTTGGAGCCAATGCTCACCAATAAGTTGAAGTGCCTCGAATCCAATACGATGGCACCCCAGGACCTGGGATACACGCAGCCGGCAGCGGGCAGGGAGAAAACTAGCCAAACATATACTTGGGACATAAACGTCAATAATCAAATTTGATTATTGACGTTTATGTCCCTTAGGCTAGTTTTCTCCCTGCCCGCTGCCGGCTGCGTGTATCCCAGGTCCTGCGGTGTCACGGTGCTGGATTCGGGGCACTTCAACTTCTTGGTGAACATGGTCATCAATCATATGGCACTGAGCCAAGACGCCAGAGCCAACGACTGGCTTTCCACTCGAGTCAGCGGATGCCAGGATATGAAAATTCAGAACCCCGACATACTTGAAATACAATATGATACTCAGAGTAGTATCGAATGTCAAAATACTTGAAGTACATGCAGTATCCACAGTATCGAACACCAAAATACTGCGAGTCCAGCAGTATCCGCAGTATAAGATGTATTCATCCGCCAATCAGCTTGAGCGCCGTCAATCTACCGATCGCCCTGGTGGGAGTGGTACGACGCCAGGTGCACATAGAGGTTCGACACAACGTAACGGCCGCTCGCGCCCACCGTGAATTCGGGGTGCCGGAGTACCTCCACCGCGAGGTCCTCCAACCGGTCCATTAGGGCCTCCCCGACTACGTGCAGGACATCTTCCAAGTGGCGGAGCACGATGTGCCGAGCAGAGCCCGCGATGGTGCTGCGTCTCCCGTGTCGGGTCATCTTCGCGCTAATTTCCTTGGTAACTCCCATGACCATCTGCAATACAGCCGTACACGATATCGACGTATGTTCTAAATACAGCGGCACGTATGCAGGACATGGTTGGACGTCCTAGCGACGGCCGACCCAAATGAAAGAACAGATCGTCCACGCGGTTCCACGGCTCATGCAAGGCGCTGGAAGAATGGTTAGGATAGAGGCACAGGTGCAAATGATCTGATTGACTGCTCGTAGAACAAGATCGGCCCCTGGGTGCTCCAAGACGCCCTGACATATATGATGTATTCACATACTATACATAAATAAGACCAAGATGAGGACCAAAGTGAGATAACATTGCCGTGCGAACGTGGATCCCGGTGTGTGTAGGCTCGTACTGCATATTTTGTGGATGTGGGTCCTAGCATGGCGTCCGGCTAATAAATCTTCTCGATGGGTATTGCCCTTCTGACCTACCTGCAGTTGTTTTTCAAATATACAAACTTACAGACGTTACGGTGTAGTGCAAGGCAACCCAATCCAACCCACCGCAATGACGTGATGCGCGCTTCTCTCCCGGATGGCTGCCTCTCGGTACTCGATAACAACACCGTGATGGATCCTCCGGCGATCTGTACCCATATGGCTTCGTCCGGCTCCATGCTGACGCCGGCACCTCCAGCAGGCACTTGCTGGCGTGAATGACAACCTGCTCTACGTACCTGGCGTCATGTACCAGCACCATCAAGACGGCCAGTAGGTTGACGGTGTTCAAACTGAAGTTAATGGCGGGTGGTGACGGCGCCAGCCCATGGATGGCTGTCTCCCGGTATTCGAGAACATGAGTCTGCAGGCACTAGGTGAAAAATGCCGGGATGGTTCCTCCAGCGACCTGCATCCAGATGGCTTGACCCTGCTCCATGCCGACCCCGGTACCTCCAGCAGGCAATTGGTGGGGTACGTGACTGCCTCCTCTACGGCTTCGACATCGTGTACCAGCCCCACAAAGGCGGCCAGTAGGTTGGTGGCGCTTAAGCTGAATTGGCGGGGGATGACGTCATCTCTCAATTCCGCGGAAAACCCGTCAGCCTACTGGCTTCCCTGCTAGGACTTGAGACAAGGCGCTCAGTACGTAGACCAGGCGGTTATTTACGCCAGCAAGTGCCTACTAGGCCCAGGTCGATGGAGGATCCATCCCTACGTTGTTCACCAGCACAGTGATGTGCTCGAGTACCGGGAAGCAGTCATCCACGGCCTAGCGCCAGGTCATTGCGTTGGGTTGGGTTGGGATATCTTGCAATGCCTGTAGGTGTGTACAGTTGTGCGCTCAACATCTTTTTCTATGTCGTCGCGACGTGACAGGCCGCGGATGCCGTCATTACCCTCTATTTCATCTTGAGCACCGTCAACTTACTAACCCGTCAACCTACAGACCGCCCTGGTGAGTCTGGAAGATAACGCCAGGTACACGTATAGGTCCGCCACACGGTAGAGGACGTTCGCGTCCGCCACGGGCTCGGGGTGATGGAGCACCTCCACCGCGAGGTCCTCCAGCCCATCCACTAAGCTCTCCCCGACGATGCAGGGCACCCCCTAAGTGGTCGAGCACGATGTGCCGAGCAGAGCCCATAGCGATGCTGAGCGTCGCCCATGCTGAAGTAGGTTCCTGTCCTATTAATAGGTCCTTAATCACTCTCATGACCACCTGCAGCACAGCCGAAAACGATACGGGCAAATATTGCACGCACAACGGTAAACAGTGCCGCTGTAGGTGGAATATCCGTCAATATCGTTTACGTCTGTGCTGCAGGTAGTCATGCGAGTGGCGAAATACATAGTAATTGGACACGAGCTTGCTCCGACACGGGCGATGCTCAGCACCGCCGTGGGCTATGCTCGGCACATGGTGCTTGGTCACTTTGGGGATGCCCTGCTCGTCGTCATGAAGAGTCTATTGGGCCGGCTGGAGGACCTCGCGATAGAGGTGATCAGGCACCTCCAGCTCGTCGTCACGAAGAGCCTATTGGGCCGGCTGGAGGACCTCGCGGCAGAGGTGCTCCAGCACTTCCAGTCCATGGCGGACGCGAGCGACCTCTGCCTTGTGGCGAACCTCTTTATGTACCTGGCGTTGTAAACCTGCCCCACCAGGGCGGTCAGCCAGTAGGTTGACGGCCAACCGCGTAGACGAGGTTTTCCCACTAGTTTTGTCGGCCGAAGTTAATAGAACAAGGTCAGATGCCAGGCTAATCTGGAAACATCGAAACAGCAACGCGTACGCTCAAAGTCTTGGTGTTTGCATCATCAGCAGTAACGTGACTTGTACTTAATAGCTTACGGAGTACAAGGCGTAATTCTACGACCAAACCTGTAACACTGTTTGCCCCGCAAAACTCTCGGACGTACACTACAGTATAGGAGTCATGACATAATGCCACGGTAGGTCGATCGCGGTATGGCCTCTGAGCGATGAAGTCTTTGCGCGGGCCAGGCACTCCCCCTCGGACGCCGCATGGACTCTGGCGCCTTGGTGCAGCACCATGTGGCTGGACACAGTGTTCGCCAGCAAGTGGAATTGCGGCGAATTCATCACCGTGGCATCTCGGGACCTGATAAAAATACTGTCGGCAGCGGGAAAGGAGGAAAATAGAAAACCACTTGATTGCCAATATTGATTATTGTCAATATTGGTGCTTTGATTGCCATGAATGATGATTATCACGGGTTATGACAGCGCAAATACAGCCTTCACATACAGTATGTATTTCTTATGCTGCGACGACACAGACAGGCACGCGTTGGGGATAGCTACAGAGCCTGGGTGGGGGAGAGTCGATCGACGCCAACGTCGCGGCGCAAACTGGCCTACACATCGATGAGATGATACTGATACAGTGTGCCGAAGAATTTCAGTTGGCGTATTTGAAATGGTTGCATTACATTACTGCATACCTGAACAGGTTCGCTACACCGAGCAGCCCGTTCACTTGCACCTGTGGCTCTGTCCTAACCATGTTGGCAACAACTTCCCCAGAATGCCAAACTGCATAGACGGGATGTTTCCTCTATTTTTATCAGTCATAGTTAAGACACGCCACCACTACCAATCCTACCAACACCGCTGACACCGCCAACACCAACAGCAACAGCACGCCCAACCACAACGTCACGGACACCCACCGCTACAGTCTGAACTCCCGACCTTCTGCCGGTATCTGCAGTGCCCATAGCCGATTTGCTGACAGTTACCTGAATGTCGTTCTTGCCAGTGACGCGGCGCACGTCCTTAGTGGCCGAGATTGCTTTGGCTCACGAGGGTGGCCCCGAAAGCCACCTGTTCCACAAGTTCCTGGCACCTGCGTTATCGACGGTCGAAAACGCGGAGTAAACGGGAATCCATCAGTGACGATGAAGGTTTTAGTTACTTTGATCGCAAATGGAGGTAAATATGAAGGCCGATCGGTGGCGACACCTGATATCAATAGCAGCATACGGCTACAGTTTCACGCGCAAGTCGCCACATCGCCTGCGTACCCTCGTTTTCAAACTCTACAAACCTACAGACGTTTTTACAACGCAAGGCAAGGAAACTTAATATAAACCAACGCGATGAATAATGCTCGCCCGTCCCCCGAGTCCGTGGATGGCTGCCCCCCGGTACTCGAGCACACCACTGTGCACTCGGCTAACAACGCCGGGATGGCTCCTACAGCGATCCGTGCCCAGATGGCTTGATCCAGCTTTGTGGCCTACGCTGGCACCTCCAGGTGACACTTCCTGGCGTAAATGGCTACTGCCTGCTCTACGTTCGTGGCGTCGTATACCAGTCCCACCAGGGCGGCCTGTAGGTTGACGGTGTTCAAGCGGAATGGGCGGGTGGTGACGGCGTCTATGGCCTGTCACGTAGAGTTCACAATAACGTATACGTTGGGCGCGTTGAGCAGAAAGTATCTACATACGATTTGCACGCAAGGCGGCTAACGCCTTTTGCACCGACGTGGGCTCTACTCGGCACAACGTGCTCGGCCACTTGGAGGATGACGCGCGCTACGATAGAGGCAGCAATTTTTGGTTAAAACGATTCTGGACGACGGGGTTCCTTAACCCAAAATCGTCGAAATTTCATTCTTTTGCGGCAATAATTTCCTTTGTGTGTCTAGGCCATGGGATTGTTCATCGGGTAGAACTTTCCTTTTTCCCCAAATCAGTTTTTCGTTGAGGTATAGAGCTCCTTAAAACACTGGATTTTATAAGTTGAGAAAATGATTTTCAATTGAGAATTGTTTTCGGTGAGGGCGTCATCGCCTTCATGCGCACATTACCTCTAAACAATTACATCATCATGCCACGATACTCATTTGTATATACAGCCAGCCGTGTTCCCGTGTTGCGCGATGCCGTGAGCGCTCCCTTGATTGGATGCCCTGGCCAAGCATCTATTAATTGTTCCTATAATTAATCTTATAATTAACATTAAAAATTCTCAATTGAAAACCATTTTCTCAACTTATAAAATCCAGTGTTTTAAGTGTGGAGCCTCAGAAAAAAAAGGTGCACCTCCACCATACTTCGAAGTAGCATGCGTCACATGGTGCTCGGCCACTTGGAGGATGCCCTTTCCATCGCCAGCGAGAGCCTAACGGACGGGCTGAAGGACCTCGCGGTGGGTGTTCTCTTGCACCCCACATCCAAGGCAAACACGAGTGGGGTCTACCTCGTAGCAGACCTATACAAGTACAGTAGAGGCCCACCACAAGGTAGAGGCTGCTCGCGTTCGCCATGAACTCGGAATGCCGAATCACCTCCACGACGAGTTCCTCCAGGCTGTCCATTAGGCTCCCCCTGATGATGCCCAGGGCACCCTCCTAGTGGTCAAGAACGATATGCCGAGTATAATCCACGGCGGCGTTGAGCGTCACTCCTGCCGGAGCAGGCTCGTGGCGTATTGATAGGTCCTTCCCCACTTTCACCTTCATCTCGGCCTCCAATAATATCGACGAATATTCCACACAGCGGTACGGAATATTCGTCGATAGTGTTTATGACTGTGCTGAAGATGGTCATGAGAGTTGCGAAGGACCTGTTAATAAGACCTAACTGTTCCGGCATGGGCGCCGCCCAGCACCGCCATGAGCTCTGCTCGGCACCTCGTGATTGGCCACTTGGAGAATGCCTTGCTCATCGTCACGAGGAGCCGAATGGGCGGCCTGGAGGACCTCGCGGTAGGGGTGCTCCGGCACCCCGAGTCCATCGCGGACGCGAGGGGCTTGTGCCTTGTGGCTGCCCTCTATATGTACCTGGTGTTGTACACCACCCCGACCAGGGCGGCCAGTTGGCTGACGAGCGCTTGCCCCGTCTAATTCCAAGCTTGTCCTCAAAAACGATTGTGCAGTTATAAAGGGGTTAATAGGGCTGCCTCTCTGTCTGTGAGGCGTCTCGGCGATCGGCGGCGGCATTCCCAGTGGAAAATCAAGCGGCACACGATGTCAGACGGCAGCACGTCTCACCTCTGGATGGCGTTGAGAACTTCTTGAGGCCTGCCCTCCATGCTGCTAGCTGGTCTTCTCTCACTGATCTTTTCTCAGTGATCGCCTTTCCGAATCCCGTACACAAACGCATACAGTGTACTGGCAGGACCCCGAATAAGAAACAAAAATACTGACTCAGGTTGGGTTTCTTTATTGAGAGGGTTCTTTCTACACTAACTTCAGTATTCCAACTCTCGGATTTCCGGTATCTCTGTAATCTGTAAACTCGCCACCCTCGCGGTAGAAAGCTTTGAGCGCCTCGGAAAGGAAGGCAGCGACCTGATCGATCAGGTAGCGGCAAGCATCGTCGGAGGGACGGACGGATTGTCTCTAGCGCGGAAAGGCGTCTGGAAGGAACGCCTTTTCCAGGTCATCTCTGTGACCACCCAGGTCGCGATTTCGCGCCGAGTGCACAGATATATACTTGCCCCGAGGGACGGCCAGGCCGCCAGGAGAAGGGAAGAAAAAGCCGGAGGATTGCGGCCAATGACCTGGGGATGGAATATTGATGAGGAATAGGATATAATACAGCTAAAAAAGTGAAATATGCAGGGAAGGGAAATTGGGAAACAGTAGGCAGAGTCATAGGAGAGATACTACCGCTGGACGGAAGGATATTCGATTTATATCGGAACGGCATCTACGTTACATTGTCGGAGGGCAAACATAATATAATAATAATAATAATAATAATAATAATAATAATAATAATAATAATAATACTAAGAATAATAATAATACTAATAATAATAATAATAATAATAATAATAAAAATAATAATAATACTAACACTAACAATAATAATAATTCATTTGCCATCCGATAATGTGCGGCGTTAGTGCCAACATAAAAAAAATTGCAACCTTGACCTTTTGGTGGTTTCCGGTTTCAGAACATGGATCGCCTGCATGGGAAGTATTGTTTGTTACGCTGCACCAACAAAACATTTTTAAAGTCCGTTTTTGAGCGAGTTACAGAGCCAATGGTGCCAGTGGCTTACACTCGGTAGTGAAAGTAATAGTGTATCATCTTCCCTACCGTAGCCATGGTCGAACGCAATGCCAATTGACGTCAAGTGTTACAGTGCGCACTGAATATATCACAAAGAGTTACACAACACAATATGTATGTGCAGTGCCTAACAAGCTAAGTGATTGGGATGGGACCCATCCAGGCCCTTTTCTCAGACTCGTTTCTGAGACTCAGTTTATCAGCTTCCATGTCTCAGACTCGTTTCCGTTACCGGTAGACGTCTCATTGATCCAGTATAATGTTCAGACGCATTCATTTGTGATATTCAGTTGTCGGTCTTGTTTGTGTGTCTCATTTGCCAGTCTCCTGGATGACTCTCTCTGTGTTACCAAGCACGACTAGATAATCAAGTCAGACCTGGAAAAGTATTACACGCATGAGGCTAACGATTTATTAACGAGATAAAGAAGACGCCCCTTATTCAGCACACAATCGTATGAACGAGCACGATTTACGAGTACAGGACACAGCTGATACGAAACAGAAATACCCACTACCCAGGCTGGGAGAGGGTGTGTTCTACGCTAACTTCAGCATAACGGCTCCCGGACAACGAAGAACATTGTTCTACCGAATGTTTCTCAAGCACGTGCCACATAACCTACTGTACAGCGACATACACGAATACGGGCGCGGGTCAAGAACGCCGGGCTCGCTCTAACCTACTCCGCACAACCTGGCACAACCCAAATGGCACGTAGTACCGCAGCAGTCAGTATCGTCTGGTCGCTGCTTGGTAACACAGAGAGAGTCATCCAGTACAGCTCGGACAGCATCATTATTGCAGTAGCACGTACAGTAGTAGTCGATACCGATCTAATAGACTACTAGTGCTGATGCAAAGCTGCTAATGCTCTGTCGTGGCACAATTTTCATGTGGCACAACAGCAAGTAGAAACCCTAACCCTAGTCTCTGGTACTCGTATCATATCCTCAAAGGCAGATAAAGGCCTAGCTACTCGCATGACATGTCCGCAGGTTGGGCCTACTAGGCAATACGAGCTCGCCGCGCAGCTTAGCTCAATAGCCAGCATCTTTGAGATATCACATTTACACCAATCACCAAGCACATACATACCGTCGTATTCAACGGGACTACGGTCAACAAAAAGGGGCCGTTTCGGTCTAATGTCCGTCCGACGTCGGCATAATTATGAAGGACGGACGCGCGCACCAGAGACACCACCAATAGTACTCAAGATTCAGTGAAAGACCAACCTTCCCTACGCCTTCTCTACGCAAGATCCGCCCAAAAATCCAAGGTTGTGGGTCGCTCCCGTTGGCGAGACCGGCGATCTCGGTGTCGCCCTCCCGTGAGAACGCAGACCGGAGGCCGGGAAGCCGGACTCGCGAAAAGAGCGAAAGGGGTGTTGTTCCAGATCTGTGTTACAGAATATTGATGCTGTAGACGACACGTATTGTACCGAGATTGCAGATCTCGAAGACCGGTATATCAACCCAGACAGAAACTTCCTCAGAATTACTTGTGGCGAGCTCGTCGCGCAACAACAACAACAACAACACGAACTAAAAATACCGAGCAGAACCGAGACGTCTCCACAAGATCCGCCCAAACGAGCTCAATTCGGGATCGCGGCACTCGGGGCCGGCGCGTGACCTCGAGACTGCGCGCGGGAACAGGCCCGGCGAAGGCCGAGGAACTAGGCCGCGGAGAGAGCGGTCGAGAGAGCGACTTTCCGGCCCGAGATCGGGGTTCAACTGATGCCAGTCTGAGGCCGAGATGAAACACTAAAATTCAGGATTTCCAAATCACTCTTGGCCTTCACGAAGGATCCTGTATATGTCTATATAAGTGTTTCTTATATCGTTGCCCGGTTTGGCCTGTGTTTCTTACACTCAATTTCTTATTTTTTCAAAATCTCACCCTGAGTATTTCTCAAGTGCGAGCGCCCACTGCTGCATTGGTTGTTCCCATCTGTCCCAACCCAAGCGATTTCACAAGCACTGTAGAGAGCAACCGGCCCTATTCAACCGGCGGTATAGAACTACTGCACTCAAAATGAAGCGTTTCAAAGGCTTTTGATTTACCGGTCGGGTTTGACACCATAGAGAGTCGAGAGAGAGGTACTATATCGGGCAACCGGCGCTACTCGACCGACGCTACAGACGGACCACTACTGCCGCACTCAAAATGAAGCATTTTGATTTACCGGTTGAGCTTGACACCAGAGAGAGTAAAGAGAAGCAATAGTCTACATACATAGAGGGCAACCGGCACTCCTCAACCGGCGCTATAGAGGGACCACTACTACTGTACTAAAAATGAGGCCTTTTGATATACCGGCCTTTGACAACAGAGAAAGAGAGAGAGGCACCGTAGTGAGCAACCGGCACTACTCGACCGATGCTGCAGAGGGACCACTACCGCAATCAAGATAAAGCTTTTGCCGATTTACGGGTGGACTTTGACGGCAGAGAGAGGCACTATAGCGGGCAATCGGCACTACTGAACCAGCGCTATATAGGGAGCACTACTGCTGCACTCAAAATGAAGCCTTTTCATATTCCGGTCGACTTGACAACAGAGAGAGAAGGAGTTCATCTGTTTTTCGTTTGTTTTTGCCATTTGCATGGTGGTATAACCATTCTGGACGATAATATAGAGACCGTTAGATCATTTTTATGAATGTAAAATGGTCATTATACTTTAGTCTACATTGGTATACTCACAGCACAAAAAATAAAAAGGAGATAGATTTTCTGTTCGTGACTGCATTGTTGAGCTCTCTGAAGATACCAAGAACCGACACACCTCTGATCTTCCCGAGGGAGGATCGAAGGTCTACACGGCTATTGGGAGCCTTGTCTGTGCACTGGGGGAGCTTGCCCTTAGCGCACACCACCGCTTCTCTACTTGAGATCTTGGGGAATAGCAACCAGCACACAGAAGCCCAATATACAAATAATGTGACATATGACTGCCTGTCGCAATGTGAAGCTGTACCTGGTACTTCGTAAATTCCTGGTACCAGTATGCATATGATACCAGAACCTTTTTCTGCTAGCCCACACGAAGGCCGACGGCGGCAGTTCTCACCTCTTTCTGATGACGCGGAGGGCCTCTTGGTGTCTGTCCTCGTAACTCATCCTCCGGGGTCTTCGACCCTCGGCGTTCCGCTTTTCCCGAGCAGAAATCATGATGTACCTGGCCAACTATCGAGCTTTTTCCTCGATAAATGATGAGATGACGGGTTTCAGTTTTTGCGGAATCGTCGCTGCGGCCTACCCTCTCCTCGCGTTTTTGCGGAACAGCTTGAGCGCTCGCGCACAGTCGGCGCAGTCAGCGCTGCCCTGAAATGCGACGCCGATATGAGGCTGGGGGCCTTCTCGACAGGGGGAAGCAATCCAACCTTGCTTGCGGACTTCTTCTGGTGTGTGATGCCCTTCCTTGCCAAATACACGCCGAAAAAGTGTAACTCCAACTGGAGGCGTTTTCGTTTTTTATATTTTTTATGTAACCGACAATTAACTCTACAAAGGTTAAGATTGAAATATGAGAGTTGATTGAGACTTGAATTACTGTACCGCAGCTTCTTGCAGCAGCTAGCTGTATGTATCAGCAGGTACCAGGTATACAGAAGGCGCCTGCTCTTAAGAAAACTGAGGCTCGATTTCTCACGATAATTGAGAAATTCGACCTAAGAAAACCGTGCCCAGGGTCGAATGCCGTAGTAAATTCCGTGCAATAGCCAGTAGTAGCCTGTGGACAATAGTGGCGTCAAAATAAGAAAATGAGCCTCGGCGCCAAATTGAGGTTTCTTACTAGCGGGCGCCTTCTGTATATTAGTGAGGTTAATTCCACGTGCATCAGCGGGTGTATGCGTGTATCGTATCATACCTACGTGTGTGTGTGTGCGTACAAAGTACTGTTAAGTAAGGTATTAGTGGGGTAAGTATTAGTAGTCCGTTTGACCATTAGACAATTGCCTACCCAAACTAAGCCTTATATCACTCCCCTCCCCTGCAACGGCGGGATAGCAAGTCGGTCGGACATACGGGCGGACATATCAATATCCAAGCAGTTCCATTTCCTAGGGATACCGGGGAGAGTGTTTTTCTAGTTCGACATGGGGAAAGTCGTAAAAGTTTATTATTCTTGGTGGAAGGTGAGATTCGAACTCAAGACCCAAAAACCCATGGTCCTGCCGACGACACCATTTGTTAAGGTATTAGTGGGGTATTCGTCCGTATGACCACTGGTAAAAGGTGAACCAATTGCCTACCCCTACTAAGCCTTATAACAGTACCCGCCCCCTGATAAGAAACCGGTTTTAGGCTGGATTTCTTAGTCGAGATGGTTGAGAAAGGGTGTGTTCTACACAAACTTCAGTATTACTACAGCTGTCGAATTTCTTATTTGCCTGAAAGATGTAGGCTAAGTTTCTTACGGGGCTCTTTCTAGTGTATGTGCGTGCATGTGAGAGGGCTGTATTGTGTGCGTGTGTGTGCGCGCATGTACCCATGCGCAAGGCTGTTTCGTAGTCCTACAGGAGCATTGAGAATTAAATTGTTCCCTATCTTCTAGAATCTCTATCTTCTAGAATCGCTATCTTCTAGAATCTCCTGTTTGCCTTCGGTTTTTGTCTTCCAATAAGTTATTGTTATGGTATTGCCTTGGAGAGGACGGCAAATACCTGTGTCACCGGGTAATGGGGACGTTTTGGTATATTTAGGAAGGCGTTTTGTGCAGAATGATGAAACACCAGGTGGAAAACCTTCCACCTTTTCCAGTCTTCCATCGGCTGGTGATCTCAATAAAGCTGCTCTTCTTCTGTCTCTAAGCAACGAACACACGTGAGTAA
>JAYJMJ010000594.1:153832-165787 GCA_036873875.1 Laminaria ephemera | reverse complement strand
GGGTATTAATGGGGGGGGTTACTATCCTATGAAAAAAAGTATTTGCTTGTTTGGTAACGGCTATAAGCTGCAGGTAATTTATACGCAAACCAACAATTGCGGCGACCGCACATTGGTTACGCGTAATTACGTTTATGCAAAAAACAAATGCTGCCTTTGCTGCGTTCCCTACCAGCTATGTAGTTTTCTATCATAAAACAGCTCAGTCGTTCAAGCATCACCCATCAAATTACTGTGATCTCTATTCGTGGAGGCACAGCAGCATCAGGGTGGAAATATCAATTTTATGTGAAGAACACATGCACACATCTCCACCCAGAATCACTATATATTGTTTGATTCATGACTTGTTTCACGAGCAGTTTCTTAGTCACCAATGACAAAACAGATTTTCAGCTACAGTAGTACCAGGTATGACACACGGCACGACTGAACCTTTTTGACAAGTGAGGGCTAATGGTTGATTGTAAATGAACCAAAGTACACCAAGCACAACAGTTGTGCATGCGGGGGGGGGGAGGGGGGGGGGAGCACAAGCATTCAATCTACCGATCCCTCTGTCTCAACTCAACGGGGAAACGTCAAAAGCAAAATCATCGTCGCAAGCAATCACAAGTCAGCGCTACGTAGGGCTACGAGAAGCAAACCAAAACAGTAAAGCAGTCATCAATCATCATTCAACACCATAGCAGCAGCGTGTCGTCAGGTAGTAAGTTGTTACACGCAGCAACACATGTACTGCTGCCACTTTATACCAGATATTACTACATACTGTAGAATTATGACAAAGTGACAAAAAGCAAACAAACCAAAAAGCCCGAACGAAAAGCGTAAAACATGTTGTAGCCGAGGACGACGTTTATTAGGGATGCTTAGTCTGGTCCGAAGGACGGCTACCTTTGTCTAGCCAAGTGTCCGTGCCTCCCAGCGTCCGCCACCGTAACCCCCAAGCTCGTGCCGATGTCAGCTCGCTCCAACACGCTGTCCTTCCCCGTTTGCTTGTCCTCACTCGCCTTTACGTTCCATTTCTGCCCGTAACCGAACCGCTCGTAGTTTAGTCTTACGACAACCAAACCGCCGAGCCATATCTTGTCACCCCAACGCCCCTTGCTGCTGTCGCATTATTCATTCTACTGTTCTGCTAAGGGTGGGGGAGGCCATGGGGGTAGTGCCACCGTGGGCTGTAGCTTCTGCTGCCGGCGGCGATGGTGACGATAGCTCCTACGCCCGCTGCGCCTTGCCCTCGGCCGTCTCCTCCTCGTCGCCCTTTTCAACCTCCTCGCTCCCCTTGCGTTCCATTTCCACAACCACCACAACCCCTGTTTCGTCTTCCAGTATCCCATCAGGCAAAAATACATTTTAATTTTCTGCCATCTGCTGAAGCTACTGCCTCTGCTGCTTCTGCTCTGGTGCAGTACTCTCGCTTCAAGTACCAAGTGGTGCTACTAGCTTAGACTCAACCCTGGCCACGCTCGCACCCTTATCATGCATCTAGGCAACAGGCTGCGGTTCCTTCTGCATCTCCTCCTGTTGTAAGAGTCCGCGCAGTTCAAGTCGAACACTCTCGTACTCGGAAATGGTGTATTGGATGTGATCCATATTGCTGCCCATTCGACCGACCCGGTCTGAACCCTCAGCGATCTGATCGAAGGTCCGGAACTTAGAGTATCGTCCGAACTGGACGGCCTCTACGAGTTAATCCTTCCTCGGAATCAGTACTTCAAGGTCCGACATCCATATCCATCGCAACCTCTCCACTTTCTCTATCATCGCCACCAACCCCCTCCTGGCCTCTTCGACCTCGCCCTCAGGCATGGTTCAAATAAGAGTACCCACAGCGCTCTCCTTAACCCGGGAGTGTCCCTCTTGAACAGCGCCCAAGCTCCAATCAGGCCCAAAGTACTTCGCCGAATAATCGATTAATTGTGTTTCCTGACCACAGAGCATCGAAGGGTTTTCCTCGCTGGAGGACAGTAGCAGGGTGGTGGGGTCGGTTGCCGACAGAGAAGTAGAAGTATCAATATATTAAGCGCGCTCCTCGGGCGTCCATGTAACCATCAAGCACCATAAAGGACAAGTAGAAATCAACTAGAAGTCATCGGAGAAAACCATCCGGCGGGAAAAGCCACCGACCCGGGGATATTCCGCTACGAATCTCCCACAACATTAGAACCAATCTACCATAGCAACTCCCTAATACAATCAACCGTTGTAATATCCGTGCCACGCACCAAAGCACAATCAACAAGTACGCAATAATTCAACTGGTGCGTGCCACGTACAAACAAGTCCGCCGTACTTCAACTGATTCGTGCTGACGTAGGACGAAACGTACAGAATTCTCGGTGCTTCCTGGCTAAGTGCCAAACACGTTGAACAGTGCGTTCTTTTCATATTTCCTTTTGTAGTCCTAGATGACCTATAAGGACACATGCACCTGTCATCTACCGATTGTGTAATCAATGTCGATTATATGGAGCATGACATACAGTACTGCGACGTTGTTAATTGATATCAATGCATGTACTCGTGCTATACAGCAGAGGTGTCATGCTACTCTTTGGGCCATGATGCAAACAAACCCAACATTGCTTACGGTTTTCCTTTCGAACCTACAACACACGCGATTTCGATTATAACAGCCGGCTAAACTGGGGGTCTGCTTGGATCCCAGTGTACGCACCGTAATCAGAAAGGAACATCAGTGATAGAACGCCCTCGCTTTACGTCTGCACAAGCAAGTAGCCGTCATAAAACTGTGGAGACTATTGGTTGACCGAAAAAAGTTCACACGTCTCCAGAAACGCGAGGAGGTACGCACGAATCGTTTTATCATTACGGAAACTAAGGACCGGTTGGTTGGTGTCTCTGCCATGAGCACTCTGATAGAGTGTACTCACATTCCAACCAAACCCCCTCGATGATGCTGGTCGCACCAGGCCCGACGGCATTTTTTTAAGCTAAAGGGCCCCGCCGGCAAGACCCGGAACGTGCATCAGCTCTATCACCCCGCATCGAGGTGACAGATGTATCATGTTGAACGCACATCTGAGCGCCGGTTGATGCTTTACTCAAACCTCTCACACTTTACTGGCAAACAAAAGAGCGGATACGGCAACCTGGTCGACTAATATGATTCCCCTTCGGAACGTATTAAACACTGTGTTGCGTTGAAAGATGCGTGGGCCGTGCAACGCTCGATCTCTTGCGCCTTTGAGTCTGGCTCATCGGAGATTATATTCGTCCTAGAGAAACGAGAGAAACGCTTGTTATCAATGCCAGCATGCCCTCGTCCCCATCCGCCACAACACGCGCTGGTTGTAACTCTGTCCCGCGATGCCACATAAAACAATGTCGCAAGATGTAGGGGGGGGGGTAGCGGAGGGCCGTTTGTGGGTGACAAAGTGAAGGAAAAGAGGATTTGCGTCAGTAGGGGAGAGGAACGAGGGGTGAGGGAGGGGAGGGGTAGGAGCTCCCTTGGTAGAAAATAGACGGCCAGGAAACGAGAGGCTCTAGATGCTGCATGCCACAGGTCTTGTCCGCTGTACCCTGTGGAATAAGTTGCGTCGACCGATGTTCGCGTTCCAGAACCTTCGACCTCGCCACCAAGACAACTCGACGATTTGAACCCAATTCACAAACCGTGTGAAATATTCGTTGGGAAAGGTACCTGCACCGTTGGCATGCGACCCGCCCATTCCACGCTACAACTCAGACGACCAGTACGACGGCTACCGTCGATAAGCTGAATATTGTGTGGATTTTCCCTTCAGCAAAGAGCACTTGAACGAGTTCGCAGGTTGTCGTGTTCATCGTTGTCCGGCACCCGTGCACAGGCGGCTGCGCGTCATGGACCATTGGCAGTGTTCGTTCAACTACTCACCAATTTCCACGAGCGTCCTCTGCACTAGTTGTTGCATCGCCGGGGTGACCTTGAACTTGGCTAACCTGTTCTGTTCAAGCATCAGGATTATGTCTTCCCCCTGAGCATCGAGAATGGTGTTTCTCGACACCTCATTCAGATTTGTAAAAGTACTCCTGCCAAGATTCCATGTGTGCGACGGTCGCAGCAAACGGATGCAATTGTTTTCAAAGAGGAGTTTAGTTGGTTACATACAGTAGCACTATCCACTAGGCCGCTCAGTCGCGTATAGAACCAACAGGATTGGATCGTGACAACAACCAATATGTCATTTGGAGTTCATGATGCTCGCCAGAAGTGCGATTTGGTTGTGGCCTTTCTCCTGATTCTCCCGGTGAAACGCCCTTCTCCCATTGTCTGGAATGACAGCAGTCGATCTGGCATCTCGCTAACGAGGTTAACCTCCTGCGGGGACGTGGACCGAAGATACTGATCCACGATGCCGATGAAACATGTAAACTGCTCGTGCAGGTCGGCCAATTTCTGGATCGATCAAGGACACGACAACGGATTGGGGATCGTATTTTTGGGAACAGCGTCGTCGGCATACAATTAGATCTCAAGTACCTCCCGTTACAACGGACGCATGCTACGATAGACGTGCACCTAACTTTTCTGAAGCTCTTCATTTGCGGAGCACCCAACAACTGGCTTCGAGAAAAATGAGCGTGCAGCCTGACCATCATTCCCATGTTCTAGGTATTTACAAAACGAAGAATACTGTAAATCGCATGGTACTCCAATCACATTGGGAAGTTCCACAGTTGAGGAGTCCCATCATCCGGGAAATCATCGGCCAAAACGAGCTATCCCTACCGTAGCACACGCCAACACAGAACCTCGTTTTCGTCCCAAGAACCTTGGCACACGCGTTACACTTCGTATTCTGTTTTGAACTCTACCTACCCCCTGAGAGCTCACTACAATGTAGCGCCCACGGTCAGGTGCGTTTTGTGGTACTTGATACGTCGTTGACTGGCGCATTTGTGCAGAGTGTTTTTGTCGCGTAGTTTGTTTGATGACAAGCTAGGCAGTACCTTGTATGCCATGGAGTCCATGATGAAGTCCAAGCTCTCCATGCACAAACTGTGCCTGCAGAATTCCCCGAGTATCTCCGTGACCTCCCCGCCCTTCTGAGCGAAATCGTAGACCCCTTCTTCGCCATCGACAGATGGAGATACCTGCCCCTCCATCGGCAGCACAGACATATTTCCGGCGCCGCACCAACCACACCACGTGGAAACGGGGACCAGGGCGTTACACGACTCGTTGGGAGTCGCGTGAGGATCAAAACAAGGAGAACAGGCGAATGTGGAAAGAGGTTACTGTTGGGTGTACTCGCTGCACGATACAGACGCGACGTAGATCTGGAAGATGTATTGATGAGGAGGGATTGTGGTGTTGGTGTATATTTCACCATGTTCCCGGAAGTCCCGTGCCTCGGACGACATTTTGGTTCATCCCCCACAGAGCCACGTGCCGCATACCCCGGGTTTTGTTGGTATCGCCCCACCATTACTTGGTTAATACTTTCCATCGAGGGTATGTTTCCACATTGTACTCCATACACATGATGCTCCCCATCGAACTGAGTAAGTCCTGTCAATGCCACAAGAGAATACCTGACAGATTGTTCTGCAGCGACGGCGTGAAGACTTGCAAGACACTCTTCACGACGGAGTTAGCCGCCTGTCGTATTACAGATAGGTTGGTATTTTCTGTTGGACGCAGATATGAGGTGCTGTCTTCAAACGTATGTCGTCGGATTACAACAATGTAGACCGCTGGCACTAAAGGGCAACCATGCGACCAACCGTACGCCACCCGACGTAGCCCCACCCGTGGCCATCCCGCGCACGGAACTAACCTTGTTTGACGCACAGCAAGTTAAGTGTTACACATGACCACCATTCGATCGCATTTAGCCTGTTATGTACATGATTTTATTATACGAAATGAATCGTAGGCCTACCCTTGTATACACTTTCTTGTATACAAGTGTTCGTCACTCACCTCCACACGAGAGCGTTGAACACGCAAAAGAAAATGTATATTTCCATCCATAAATTAACGGCACGCGAGCCCTCAAGGATGCTTGCATGCAGCAGGTCCTGAATTTTCGTCTGAGCCACTTCAAGCGAACACGCCAAGTGGGAATGACACGGTGGACAAGCGTAAGCACGAAAAACAAGTAAATGTGGGTTTTGTAGACGCACATACGGTTGGCGTACGGCCACTGGTGGGTCTCCGTATAAATGTCCGTACAAATGTAAGTAGCTGAAGTCTCCACACGTCGCCGTTCACAAGAAAGACAAAAAACAAACGACTTCAGAGCTTGAAGATGGACATCGCGGCGGCCTTGTGTGGATTCTCGGACGAAAAAAATGTAGTTGGCACAAAAACCTTTCGATGCACTTGTTTCGAGCGTTACGCGCATAACTATATGTTCATGTTGTGAATATCTCAACATCATCGACCGTAGCTGCAGGGTATTAAGCCATCCAGCAGGAACGGTGGGATTGGACTGACGCATGCTGTTTTGCGCTATCGGCGGTGCTTCATGGGTACCAGAACAAAAAACTACAACCTAAATATAATATATAAATTGATTCCTCGCCCAAATCATTTCCGCGGTTCCCTGTTGCAGCGGCTCCCAAGCCCAAATTCCCGAAACCGGTGCCCTAACGCCCCGGTCCCTGGATGCATTACAACCACCTTTTCCTTCAAAATTGTGAGCACGGCATACCTCCAGTGAACAGAATGGGTACGATCCCGCGGATGATCTCCGGCCACGTCAGGCACTTTCATGAGCTTGAACATGGCGAAGATCCTCGGTCCGATACCTAGAATGAGTGTGAGCTCAGTCACCCGTCTCTCGTTGAAGAAGTAGCAGCCGTGTTGGTCCCTGCCAGCCAAAACCAATCAAAACGCAGGTCAATCGGTGGAATATCAGCGTTGACCCCTTTGGAGCTTTAGGAGGAAACAACGTCGAAACATACTGACGAATACAGTATCGACCATACGGAACAACGCGCCAGGTTGGGGATGACGCTTTTAAAGTTGGACTCAAACGTAAGGAATTGGACGATAGGGGCGTAGTATGAACGATCGTATCCTACACGCTCACACTATGATAACACCGCAGTTCAAATTTGCTTCATCGCTAAGCGTGGGTTAACATGCCGAAGGCAGCACATGGCTTGAGGTGCGCCCGTTACGGCCAGGGGTGAAGTTTTGTGGAGGCATAGTTTGGTACGATATATCGGAATGTGCACGCGAACAACGATATAGGAAAACGCTCCCAAGACAAACCATAGCTACACGCGATCCAAACAATTGCACCTGGAGTAGCATTCCAGCATGTTGTACATGACGAACAAGGCAGCAACCAAAATTGCAGTCCTTATCACCACCGACATCTTCAACATGTGCTTTCCCTTGACGTATCGGGCGCATTTCAGCCGGTAGTGCGTGTTGTAAGCAACAACGAGCTGAATGGCGCGAAGGCAATACGGAAACATGAAGACCGCGATACCTTGGGGCAAGGGAAGGGGGGATGACTGACTTCAGGGCGCAACATTAGGTCTGCCGGAGCACAGTAATGCTTTGTGTATGATAAGGATGCTGCACGACTACAAAAGCCCCGCATGCTTCAAAAGGGCGCGAAGAACACACAATGCGGTTAGGCCATCTGGATGTATCGGTGTGGCTTGATTTGAGCACCCTAAGTTGACGGAGGATTCAAGGAACTCGACACAGCCGATTGTTAAAAGACCACGAGGTGCTACGCTTGGCCCGTTGTCCCCCCCTCCTTGGAGGGGGCGCATGAGACCATATACCTGTACTCACGTGCTCACACAGAGTTGTGGTAAATATGTATTCACAGGCGTAGTGATTACATACTGGATACTGCATACGCAAAAAATCGGTATTTGCGTGTCAGCGTGTTTCGACTGCCCGCGTTGTTCCGTGGGTTCGTGGACATAGCTACGGCGGCGGGGGGGGGGGGGGGTAATCATCGTGTCATGCACGGGCGTAGTCCGTACGACCATACACCCTCGCATCCCTACAATGCCAGAACGGAGTACGTTGGGTTTTGGTGATTGTGCTATGTACAAGATACGGATATGACGACGGTTGATGGTATTAGGGAGTTCCAATAGTAGATTGGCTCTATTTTAATGGGATATTCATAGCAGAATTTCCCTGGTTCGACGGCTTTTTCCTTGCTGATGTTTTCCCGGAGCGTTTACCTTTGCTTTCCTTTGCATTGGTGCTCCTCTGCTTTATGGATGACTTGTTTGATGGCTACGTGGACGCTCGTGGAGCGTGATTCATATACTTGTCTATTGTACTTTGGTGCGTGGTACATATATGATAATGGTAGATACTAGTAGGGAGTTCCTACGATAGATTGGCCCTACTTTTGAGGGAGATTCATAGCGAAATATTCCCGGGTCGACGGTTTTTCCCGCCGGATGGTTTTCCCGGAGACTTTCACTTTGTGATCTGAAACTGGGTACAGTACTACGTGGCGTGAAGACACGCCTTTTGAAGACGAAGCCTAACCTTTACACGCACAGGCGTTGAATACGGCAGAGGTGTGCTCATTATTGCATCATACCTCTCTGTACCAACAATTGCATCCATCCGCCAACATGTGCGACTACATACAAGTTGGTTTTGGACGGCAAGCGGGAGCCCTTGTGTCAATTCTTGGTTCCGTTTGGGGTGTATCCGTACGCACCGTCGGCAGAGATGACAAAAGGGCCTACAGTGGTGGGGATAACCGGTGATGGGAGTGGCTCGTGGCAAACACAAACATGACGGGTGTTCTTGTAGATAGTATGAATGCGAAACAGTGAACAAGACGAGGTCGCGTACCAGCAGAAATCATTGGGGTGGCGAGGTTTTGCCCTCCGCGTTCACTCTGTTGAAACGCACACACATCAAAGAGTATAGCAGCAGTGCTCGTAGCAGTGAGTGGCAAGGCCTGTCTGTTTTCGGGTATGCATAGTTGCCTGTCGCCTTAACGAGGCCATCATAGGCTCAGGCCTCGTCGTAGAACACCTATGCCGACCACCGAAAGACGAGAGGGACGGCGGGGGGTTAATGTATGATGTTCTGCGGTTTCCACGCTATTCATCACGCGTCGCCAGGAGTTGAAGGAGATGAGGCAGCGTGACAGTCGGTGCGTCTGGACAGCCCCCAAATATGCGAAAATCCTTGTGTCGTTCAGCTTTCTGAACAATGATGTGCTTGAAACTGCGATCCAACGTATTTGGTCAACATTATTACGTACCCTTGGTGTCAGCCTAGGGTCTCTAAAACCAAAACCCCAAATGTGTCCGATTTTCAAACTCTGTACACAAGTCGTTTCGATAAAAAATGCAGAACTCTACACAAGTGGCTATGGCCGTGAAAAGAACAATACAGTACGCAAGTGGTTCCGGTCGTGAAAAGATAACCACTATACGCAAGTAGTTGTTGTCGTGCAAAGAGCAGTACGGTACACAAGTGGGTATGGCCATCAAAAGAGCAATACTGTACGCAAGTGGATGGTCGGTCGTAAAATAGCAATACTGCTGCACGCAAGAGTTTGTTTCCAGGTGACCAGGTGCACCTGTTTTTGGAGGCTGGCCTACTTTTAAGTTCGACAAATTCATGCCTCCATCCAACCGTAAATATGAACACCTACAGTAGGGAAATGCAAGCCGATGCCATTCATTGGCGCTGCATTAATGTTGTGTACACAGCAGCAGCGATGCCACCTCGTCCGCAATACATGTTTATAGACGATACCAGGTACCCTGGTAGTATTTTGCACCAATTCGGACGCCGAGTTACAGTAGGGAGAATGTCCTCGTCAATCAGAGACTTCAAGAGACTGAGGCAAGGGATCCCACGCTAGAGCCGGCTACAGCTAGGTATAGCTGCTTTCAAAGTGTACCACGCATAAAATACGTGCCTTCGTTGCACAACTCCTTATGATCATGTACGTACTCGTACATGTTGAATGGAGTACAATCGGGATCCAATTTGAGGGATTCGAGATTGGAACAAGGCTGGTTCCAACATCTTGGAGCTCGGTTATCTGAGGTAGCGCATCGGAGCCGAAGTCATTCCCTTCAACCTCCGCCCCAACTGGCGAGAACAGGAGGAGGCATTTTGTTGGTGTCTGTGCCAAAGCGCGCTACGGTGGTAGGGGCAGTACCTGGTTCTTCTGAGACTCTCACTTGAGGAGCTCTATACCTCACCCAATACCAAACTTACAGAAAAAAAGTGCGCTCAAACCCGATTAACAATCCCATGGCCTAGCTAGGTATGTGACGAATAATGCTGTAAAACACTAACGGTATTCCGACGATACTATTATCACGGGGGTACATAGTAATTAGGACCAAATATGATCAGTAAAAATAGGGTCATGTATAGGTTTTTGTGTGTATCGTACGTCCTGATTATTTGGTCCCCCGTAATAGTAAGTATTTCCTCAGTTGAGGAGCCCGTCCGTCGGAAAATGTTCCGCCAAAAAGGGCTACTGCCAACATCGTAGCATGCGTCTGCCGTGATTTATTTCCGAAGATTTGGCCGCCGCGCTGAGTATTCAGCGTGGAGGTATACCCCAGGAGGTACCCTCCTTCCTCGGGAGGGTAGGAGGCCTCACTCAATCCAATATGAATGTTAAACGATCAGCGGATGAGATATACTGAAAATAAAACAGTATATATATATTATGTAATGCTGGTAGGCTGTATTCTTGGTCTCGCAATCCAGAGCATTTCAGCCCCGACTCGCGGCATGAGCAGAGAGGCTGGGTGACACAACCAGTGAGAAACTTGGTCTCACGCCTTGCCGAGTCGTGGCCGTCGCGTGCTGAGCTCTGCCGACAACCCCGGGGTACTCCTGACAGCCACCTTGATGCTTGCTTTTGATTTACGATTCTGGCAGCTGATAGGTTGGCCAAATCCACGTTAGAGATCGCTGGCTCTTTCTAGAAGATTAGTGCTGAATAGAATCGTCGAGTTTCCGCCGCACCCGGGGAGAATAGTGTCCCATCCCCGGATAAAAAATACCCTCATATCTCTACAATTCCAACCAACCGGGGACGAAATCGGCGATTCCCTGGATCGACACCGCCCCGCACGGTGTGGAAACCCCGACCCCATAGGTTAATCGCTGATTGACTGGAGCTCGTGGAGCCAGCGACACCCGGGGAGGATAGGGTCCCATCTCCGGATCAGAAATTCCCCCATATCTCTACAACTCCGATCAACTGCGGACGAAAACGGTGACCCCCCGGGTCAATACCGCCCCGCACGGTGTGGAAACACCGACCCCATAGGCGGATCGCTGATTGGCGGGTGCTCGTGGACCTAGCGGCACCCGGCGAGGATAGGGTCCCATCCCCGGAAAAGAAAACCCTCCATACATCTTCAACTCCAACAACCCGGGGACGAAAAAGATGATCTCCCGGGTCAATACCGCCCCGCACGGTGTGGAAACCACACCCCAATCGGCTGATCGATGATTGCTGGCTCTCCTAGCCAGCGCGTGGGGAGAGTTGCCCGTCGGGGCAACGTCGAGGTTCGGCCGCACCCGGGGAGGATAAAGCCCCATCTCCGGGTCAGAAATCTCCCCATACATCTACAACTCCAACAACCCGGGGATAAAAACGGTGATCTCCTCGGTTGATACCTCCCCGTACGGTGTAGAAACCCCACCCCCATCGACTGATCGCTGATCGACTGGGGCTCATAGAGCCAGTGCGCGATGAGAGTTTCCCCTCGAGCCAACGTCGAGGTTGCGCCGCACCAGGGGAGGATAGGGTCCCATCTCCGGATAAGAAATATTTCCATACCTGTTCAACTCCAACAACCCGGGGACGAAAACGGTGATCCCCCGGGTCGATGCCGCCTTGCACGGTGTGGAAACCCGACCCCCATCTGTGGCGTCAGCCCACCCTGATCCGTCGTTGCCATACAGGGCAACCGACGGAACAACAACCGCGTATGAGATTGCTGGTCGGGCAA
>JAYJMJ010000594.1:133660-146024 GCA_036873875.1 Laminaria ephemera | reverse complement strand
TGGAGGGACGGTGTTTCCTCTTTCGAAGGGCGTACGGGGGGAAGGGGGGGGGTGTCCATTATAGAGCACTCACAGTATCATCGCCTGCCCGTATAAAATCATAGAACATGTGCTATACTGATGGTGATGTTTTCACAATACTGTAGCTCAATTCCCTGAAATTTCGCCCGTTGTCACAAAAACGGCAAAAAACAAATCACGACGAAAGAAACACCAAGTACTACGCACACGTAGCTCGCTCCACCGACCGGCCGGTTCAGCGTCGGAGCGACGTGCACGCAATGGCTGCACATGTAAGGTAAACAGATAAGCGCGTCAACGTCAAGCAGCACGGTGATCACTTCGCATAGAGAACTGCGTCAACGTCAAATAGTACGGTGATAACCTCGCCCGACCGCGTGGAAAAATGGTACGATTGTCTCGCCTGCTCCATGACGGCGTCCTGTCGGATGTCGTCCGCCCCCTTCACCAGCTGGCGGCAGCGCTCGCCCGCCGAGTCGTCGCAGTGCACGATCTTCGGCCGATGGAGGCCGCTGGAAGCATTCGATCGAGTGAAAATGTGAAACGAAGCAACACAAGGGAGGGGGAAACCCATTTGTAGCTCACCGAACGGCACGCGTATAGATGAATCAACTCAACGAAGGTGACCTAAGCGTCAACATACGGACCAATAAAGAGGCTCAATTGAAACAAGCAAGCTTTAAGCCTGACGGCAGCAAGGGTAAAAACAAAAAAATGGAACAAGACGCGAAAGCAAAACTCAGGGTGCGTCAACCGGTGCTTCCCGGGAAAGACAACAGGCGACAAACGAACACACATTCGAGCCTCAGAAACCTGCCCCCCTTCACGCGACCCGCCGAACACCTCACGGCACTTCGCGCATGGTGCACGCGATGTCTGCATGGTGGGTAAAACCCCGACGCGCTCCGTCCCGGCATTGTAGGTATGCGAGGGTCTATGGTCATACGACTACGGCTGTGCATAAAATGAGTACACCCTCCCCCCCTCCCCCTCTCCCTCCTGCAAAGCACGTATACGACAACCATTGCACATAGCAAACTGCCCCTTAGACAGAACGCCTTCTGGCGTGTGCTACAGTACGGGCAGCACCTAATTGTTTTAGGTTCCTCTCCCGAAGAGACCGACACCTCACCCAACAACCGACTTTGAGAAAAAAAGGTACGCTAAGACATGTGCTACGATAGTGGTAGCACTTTTGGGCCAAAACTGTTTTTGACTACGGGGCTCCTTAACTAACAAAACTGCCCCAATACCGTCGGAATACTATTTGTGTTTTACATCTGTTTTCGTTGGCCATGGGATTGTTCATCGGGTTGCACTCTCATCACTTCTCCAAACAGTTTCTGGGTGAGGTATAGAGCTGCTCAAAATAGGAGCCACAGAAAAATTAGGCTCTACCTCTATCGTAACATGGGTCCCCAAGCCCGAGACGCAATCTTAGCTGCCTAACGAAATTTACTGTGAAATAATCATCAGATCCAAAATATATTGAGTAGCTCTTCAGTAGAGGGACTCCGCCAGCGAGAAATGTTTGGGCTTAAAAGTGAAACCCCTATGGTAGCCGGGCTGTTCTACACGAACGAACAAAAAAAGCTCCGTGCTATCAGCCTTCGCGCGCAGGACCCCCCCCCCCCCCCCACCTCTCGGTGATGGAAAAGGACCCCTGGAAACCCGTGATTGTTGGCATAGCCCGGTAGTCCGCGTCTGGCCGGATAAGGGGAGGACGCGTCACGACCCCGGGCAATACCCGGCCCGCTGTCCCGGCGCCCCCGCCACCCCCTCGCCCTCGAGACCCCGCGGATGCCGCCCGATCGCGCAAGCACCGGTCCAAGGTGGGGCAGCCTTTGGGCATGACGTCCGAAAACGATATGTTGCCCGACTTTTTGTTGTGGTACTTGGTGGTGTTCGCCTGTCGGTGCGTGGTGAGGTAGGGGGGTGGCACGATTTCGGTTTTTAAATGCCATAAACGTGTAAGTGTGCATCTACTCAATCAGAATATCGGACCCATTTTAATGTGCGTTGCGGGAACCCTGGGCCGGAATCCGGTATAACAGGTCTTGGGTGCACAGCGAACCCATCCGCATGCGCGAAAAAACGCGAACGACGCGCTACAGCAAGCGATGCACCCGAAAACAAAAACAACCAAATGTGCCCAGGCTGCTGGAATTATTTTCGTTGTTTCGGCAACCAAGTTGAATTGAAACACAACACGTACGTGGAATTGGGGTGAGTTCAAGCTTCATGTTTTCCCATCCGCCGGACGAAAAATAAATAAACTACTTCCGCCTTTCGTGACAAAACAATAGCCTACCCACACGCGGTTCCTGTTTACATTATAATATTCATTGTAGGAAAATAGGTGAACTCGCGCCGCTTAGGTCTATCCAGTGCCGAGGTACGTTTGAGGTGGTGTGACTCCCTGCAGCAAAATACTTTGTATTATCCATGTACTGGTGCCACAAGCCCCTCTTCCTCCTCCTCTACCCGCACATTACCATAACCGAACCGCATAACAGCCCAACCAATCAAACAGAAAATCAAAATACAGAGACCAATACAAAAGAAACATATTAGCAACCGGTTCATGAAATCCACGCAAAACAAAAACGGGAGAATGAAGCCAAAAACGGGCCAGCATAACAAGTCGACACCCACCATGGCCAGCCCGATATACGCTTCCACAAGCCGTTCTAAGGCGCCGACAAGCGCGGGCATGTCGGCGGCGGATGCTGCCGGCCCTGCGCCAACCGCTGCCACCGCTGCCCCTCCGCCGTGCCCCTTGAGCTCTTGCAGCAAACCCCTCGCCGCGTGGATTTTTTCCGTCGAAACATTTTGCTTGTACTGTTTTACCGATTTCCGGAAAAGGTGCGTACGTCAGATGTGTGGAAGCGCCGTGGCCGGAAAAGTATACGTCAGATCGGTGGAAGAGTTGGTGGCGGGTTGGGGTTGAGGATCGTTCATCAACCACAGCAATCGTTAGCGATGATCCCCATCAGTTTAGACCGATGGTGGTGGGTTGATCTCTTTACAGCTGCACCCACGTTTTTGGGAGCATTCTACTTGGAACTAGAGTGGGATACTGCTTACAGTGCTGAAAGGGAGGGTTAACGCTCGTTCAACCTCAGCGACTGCCAGCAACAATCCCGAGCGGTTTAGACGGGGACAGGGAACAGCGCGCGAGCTACAGTGTTTTTTGGAACCTTGTCCGACAACTGTTTGCTCGGATAACCACTTCGAACGGAAGTACAACGGCGGCTGGTAGCGAAAGGAGGGCCCTAGTCGGTATGATAGGATCTTAGCCGTCCCCGCGTGAGACGTCTATCAGCAGCAAAAACATACCTAGAAAATAATCTTTGTTTCCATGCGTTGAAGGCTTTCTGCAATCTCCGACACACACCTACGCGGCACCAACTGAACTAAAGCCCAAGGTACGATACGCGAACATTTGCTGCAATCCTACAAAGATTACCGTGTACAAACAACACCGAAGGCCATAAACAACAAAAAAAACGGCTTTCCGGCAAACCAAATTATGCGCAGCAAGCAAGCCCCCCCCCCTCCACTCCACAAAGCCACTTACCTGAGTGGCACCACCACCGCTGACATTCTCGCCGTTTGCGAGTGCTAGGAGTTGGAGGAGAGAGTGGTGGGGATGTTCACGGCAGAGGCGCAGGATAAGACGGTGCACACCGGCACGGAACCGCGCGTCTTCTGCTGAGCCCACCCGGCTCGAAATCTGGTACGTGAGGGGGATGAACTTGTAGCTAGGCACCTACGAGAGCGAAACGAAGCAACGAATGTAGTTTCAGCAAACAGGATAATAAGATAGTGTTTCGTTTATTTTCCTGTTGATCCTGGAATAATTCCTGGGGAGTTGCTATGCTTATCTTATCGGGATCTGGTGGCGTTTTACTCGCGGGCGATCGGCTAAAACAAACATCAGATAGTTGACTTTACGTCCGCGGCTGAGGTTTTCCTTTTTTCATAAAAACCACCCAACGACGGGTTGAACAGCGTCAAGAAGATGAACACAGGGCAGGGAGCGGGGCGAGCGGAAGGGGCAACGTACGTGGCCATAGCGTTGGCGGTACCGTCATTTACGCGCACGTGACCCAAACAATAGGCCACCGACCGAACGGTATCGAGCAACTCTAGAGCCGACGCAAAACAACTATTTAGCTGCTGCAGCGGTGTCCAACCCACGCCGTGTTGTGTTTTCTGAAAATCACAGTCGGCGTGCCCAGTATGCGTTCGTCGAAAACCAGCGATTCGCAAGCAACCGCAGTAACTACTATCCTTAACGAACGCGAGTTTCGAGTTTACACGGCACCAAACCATAGTGACCCTTTCTTTAGGTGGCTGAAGCTTTTTTTTACTTAGGTAAACATTTGTCTTCGAGCGCGGAGCAACATCACACATCCACCAACGCACGCAAGTCGACAACAGTCACAAACATCCTCCTGCGCGAGTTCCTAGCGACAGCTATACTATATTAAAACAGCGTGAAAAAACGCTTCCTGCTCACCGTGCTAGTAATAGCTTGCATCTCTTTTTCCACCGCAGGGTCCGCCTGGTTGTTGAACCACAGAGACACCACCGCGAAGACCGCGCGAAGATCAGGCTCCCTGCTCGCGGCCAGCGCCTTTCCGTAGTTCCGCAAAGCATCCGTAAGAAAAGTCCCCTAAGGAAGCGCACCGGTTCGCAAAAATGCAGTGTCCGTGCATGAGGCGACGGGGCCGGGTAGGGTGGGGAGCGCCGCAGTGGTTGGAGTTTGGGTAAAAAAGGGGGGGGGCGGGGGGGTCGAGGGCGAATGGGCGAGGAGCTTACAAAACCCCGTGAGGAAGTAACCGTACACTTCTGCATCGGGTCGCTCGAGTCAGCACAGCCCGGCGAAGCACGTTTGGCTTCCGCCGAGCATGTCGGCCGCTGTACCAAGCCGTACGTCGGAGTGTGGAGGTGGGGGGGGCTATGCAGGAACGCTTGGCGTAGAGTTCGTAGCAGAGGGCAGGGTTTACGAATCGCACTGGGTATAAGTCAGCGACAGGCAAGCACGAGAGGAGCCGCAAATAAAACATATGAGCGCTACACTCGTATAATACAGGTTCAGCGCTTTCATGGTTGAACAGCCCCCCAATCCTACCCCACAACACCCGCGCGCGACCCTTGCCGCGGCATGCGCTCCTACCACCTGTCGCGTAGGGTTGAAAACTGAACCCAAAATGGTTTGGAAAACGGGTTGGTCGCCAAAGCAATCGTGGTGTTCGAGTGCGTGTCCGGATATTAAACTCACCACAGACAGCTCCACGCCCGCCCGCTCATCGCGGTCGAGCTTGCTCTCCTTCTTAAGGGTGGATGCATAGCGGTACAGGTTCAAGTAGTCTGGGTCCTGGCGAAGGTTAGGACGTCCTTCCCGCTTCATCTCGTTGAGCTTGAACAGAAATACAGGCCGGTGTGAGCAACATCCCGGTGGAACAGACAAAGGCCGGTGACCCGGGTTGGCGGAGAGAGGGGCAACCAATGGGGTGGTCGCGGCAGCAGTTGTGAATCAGAAGGTCGGGGCTTTGGCGACAGCCTTGCCGAGCAGGCGTACACCCCACTAGGTTACTCGTCAGCTTCCCTGAAACCACGTTTGGCACTAAGCAGAAAAGCCCGCGGAAAAACCAAGCACCGGTAAGGAAACAATTCTCCGACTGTCCAAAAAGAATAAACAAACGCGGGTTCGACCGCTCGTTCGACCGTTTTATTTCCGCGGGAGCACCACGCACTGCAAGAAACAACGCTCGCCACTTTACACGCACGCGGCGACCCTACCATCCGTCGCAAAGGGCGCTACCCTAGCTCTCCAACCTCCTACCTGCTCGAGACAGACCGCCAGCTCCCTCGCTCGGCTATCAGCGACGCGCCCCGCCGCCGCCCACTCAGGGCTCTCCACGCGCCCTCTCACGGACGCGTAAAGGCCCGCGAGATACTCCGCGAGGGTGAAGTGCGCGGCGCACAGCAGTTGCCGGGCGCCCTCGCCTCCCCATCCTTCACCGCCACCGTCGCTATCAGCGTCCATGTCCTCGTCCTTCCCGCCGCCCCCTGAGAGCGCGGCTAATGCCGCCCCGCCACCCGCGAGCGCGGCTTCCACAGCAGGGTTGAGGTAGGACTCGAGGATCTCTCGGCTGCTCTCGCTCCTTGTCTTCGATACCCACGCGCCGGTAAGGCGCAACGCCTGAAGGTCGTGATTGTTTCGAGTTTCGTTTCAATCGACCAAACCACACACCGTAAAAAGAAGCGCACGGCGGGGGGGCAGGGGGGGGTCTGTCACGATGGGGATTCTGGCGCCCCATGAAAGCAAGACCGTGCCGTGCCTGGCGGTTTAGCTTGCGCACGGCAAAGTGCAGCAGGGTTTGCTGCGTGGTGTGGTGTGATGTGTTGTAAATGTGTTGTAGAATGTGCCATGACGCGTCAGTCGTCAACAGGGAAGAGCGACGCACCGAATCCAACCGAGGAACAAAACCAAGAGTGTACCACGATTTCGATAAACGATATGCTGGGTGTCGTCGGACCTGCAGCGCAGTAGGCCAGACCCTGGCACCATCCATCTCCACTATATCCCGCCCTTCGGATTTCACTACCTACCAAGGACGCCGGAGCACACCAAACCTGCAGGCTCGCCTCAATCTGCGAAAGCTACTCCTCCCCACTCAACGTCAAAACGATACAACTCACCGCCGTCAGCCTCACCGCTGGTCACCCTCATCACGTTGTCAGATCCAACCCGAAACCTCAACAAAGATCAGCCTTACCCCTGCCCTTTCTCCCCCTTGCCCCGTCGCTCCACAGATGTTCAAGGTGAAACGAGGACGAGGGGGAAAAGGATCAAAGTGCAATAAAGACGAGAACTAAAAGAAAGTGGGAAACTGCGATACTGAGCTAAAACAAGTGGGAAACTGCGATAATGTACCAGTTTCGCGCAGACAGCGATAATGTGCCAGTTTCGCGCAGACAGAGAGCACACCCTTTCCTGCCTCGTCCAAGCACGCGATCGCTTCCAAAACCACAACACCACCAAAATCACCTCAGACAGAATGCGCTGTTCCTCCCGCTCCCGACCATCCTCCGCCACCACCACCACCACCGGCGCCGCCGCCGAACCCCCACCCCCACCGCCCCCCTCGACTCGACCTCTCAGTCGTGTCACCACAGCTCGCGCCGCTCTCAGGGCACCGTCTGTCTCGCCCTTTCCCCAGGACACGCGCGCCTCCGCCAGCCGACACCGCATGGCCTCGGCCGCGCGTTCGTCGGGACGCGGAATGCCGACGCCCCTCCGAGGGCCGGCGCGACTGACTTGCAGGAAGCGATGGAGGGCGGCCTGAGGTACAGCAGGTTGCGAGGACGACGCCACGACCAGGGTGAGGTTACTATGCGAGTTTCTAAGTTACACAGCGCCAAAAAATTGGGACCCCTTTCGAGGCCGCTGAAGCCGGATTATTTGTCCGCCGCCGCCGACCGAAAACAACGTACGAAAGTTGACGACAGTTCCAAATGTCATGCTGCGCGAGTTCCTAGCGACAGCTATACGATCTTGTGTTACACGATATAGTCTATTTTCAATGCGCTAGCCTAGTGATAGGGACTTGCAAGGTGCAATAACGGGAGCATTGTACTGGTTAATCGCGGAGCAAAAACTACCGTGGTACGTGGGATGGGCGGCAGTAGTGCGGCGTAACCCACAGACGAAACGCGAATCCAAAGCAGACAAAGGCGCAACCGGCGGGACAGGAACAAAGATAGCGCAGTACAGAACGTCGACAAACGCGCTGGAAGGCAGGCAGGCAGGCAGGTATGACACGCGTGCACGCACGCACGCACGCACGTAAGCACCCAAAATCAGCGAGGTTCAAAATTTTACGAGGCTCTTGACAAAAAAAACGAAATAAATCAACGCTTGATTCGTCTACGTATTCTTCCAGTGCAATATACTTAAGCGTACCTGGGCGATGGAGTGATGGCCGACCCTTCTCGCGGACCCACACACGTCCAGAAGGTGGCGTAAAACAAGCCGGCGGCTGCCCCGGCCCGGTCGCTCTTGGTGCAGCACCCGTACCATCGCCTCCCTAACAGTTTCGTGCCGAAATAAAGGGCCCGGGGGGGCGGAGGGGGGGAGGTTCACGCGTGATATTTCTTAGTCGTCATATAATGGTATTGGACCCTCTGAGGCGGTTGGATTCAAGGTTCGGCAAAAAGGCTGGGCTCTTGTCCCGCTTCTAATCGTCTGCTTGTGCCCCGCATCTACCCCAGACTCTTGGGAGCTGCTGTGTGACAAATCGGCAGTCCTACGCCTTCTCAGACGCTCAATGTGGACACTCAGAAATACGCACCAACCTCAGTCGTGCCCACCACATGCATCGCCCGAAATACACATTTTTCAGAACGGCACAGGATTCCCGCTCAAACGCAAAGGTTCGCTCTCTCCCGCAGCACAACACGTTTCTGTCAGGAGCAAACGTTATTTCCCCGCCTCCGAAATCATCCACCACAGCCCTCCGGAAGAAACGCTGCAAATTCGACGTCGTTACATGGCAACCAGAAATGATTACAAAAGACACATAGCAGAAACATCCCACCCTCGAAAGCTCGCACAAGGCATCGACAAGGTGGCCCACAACGACAACCGCAAAAAAAATAATACCTTAGAGCAAGCGCAGGCTCCAGCGACTCGAAGTGCTCCTGCACGGGCGCAGACCGCGCGCGCCATCTCTCCATCAAAGCCTCCGCCTTGCGGTAGCCAAGCCGGCCGATGGTTTGAACGTGCGAAACAAGAGAGAGGGGACGGGGGGGGAAGATAGGAATTCAGGAAAAAAATAGTCTGCAGCACCCGGCGAAGGTTTCTCAGTACCTGAAACGGCGCAAAAGAAAGAACATACAAAGCTCTCGCTTTCGCTCACGATTGGCAGGCCCGCATAGCGACAAAGCAAGGACTCAACGGACGAGAGGCGCAGCGGACGACCTCGAACATCGCTATACTCGTGCTGCATAATCTGGCAAACCCCACGCACGCAATATCGCCATATTCGTGCTACATGATTGGCACACCCTAAGCATGCAGCAGACTGCGCACACATGACGCCACCGCACCTACCCACCGGCCACACATCTCACCGCATCATCGGCCGCGTGCCCCCCACTGCTGCCGCCGGCTCCGGCCCCAGCTCCGGCTCCCGACAGCACCGAGAACATCTCCTCCATCTCCACCACGCACTGAAGCTGAACCAAACAGGGGTACAGCCCCTTGCCCCCTTCTTGGCCGCCCCCGCCTGACCCTAACCTCGACAGCGCTAAAGCGCGGGCATTTCCCACAGCCGACTCGAACACCCGCGCGTTACGCTGCCGAAGGGACCCGAGGGCCTGGAACACGTGCTCGTGAAACACGGGGCGGCCGCTTCCACCGCCAGGACCCTCGCCCCCGGCACTGCCACCCGCGGCGCCCCCAGCGCAATCGAAAAGAGAGCTGCCTCCAAGGGCGGGTCCCCAAGGCCTCCCGCCTACGCCGCTGTGGCTGCTCGGGCTGTTGGTGATCGTCTGAATAGGGAGTCCCGCGGCCAGAGACACGCCGGTAAGATTTTCGAGGAGGTAGAGGGGGGAGATGCACCGCCATGGATGTGGGCATTCTTGTCTTAGGGCTGTTTAGGTGATTCCGTACGAACACTACACAACATATAGCAACCTCCGCCATCGAACCGCGGCCAATTGAATGAAAGAAACGAAAACGGCTGAACGATGAACGCACACACTACCCGTGACCCTACCCGACCCTCTCCCTCGACGCGGAACGCTCCATCTATCTAGTGATGGCCAGACCTTCGGATCGGCAAGGTGATGGCACAAGAAGGACTACCAGCCGCGGCCACAAAAACCGTGAAACAAACACGTTCCTGACCCAATATTTCCACATGCTCTGTCTCGGTGCACTCCGGACACGAAAGGTTAGCAACCATACCCATTCTTCAAGACCGCACAAACTTTACCACAAACACCAGCATTGAACCGCGCTTCGCACCCAAGCAACCCCTGTATGACCCACCGCCAAAAACGCCAGCAGTGAATCGCGCTTTGCGCCCAAGCAACCCCTATGACCCACCGCCAGTGCTGGGTCCCACTCGCACATCCTCCATTTCGACTCGAACTGCATGTCGCGAAGGTCGCCGTCCAGGTCGGGCAGGCCGCCTAGCGACGCCGGCCCCACGCGTAGCCCCCGCAAGTAATGTTCCAGCACATAGCGTAAGCCCATGCGCTTCGAAAGGGGGGGACGAGCGGTTCAAGTTCGGGGCCGGGGATGGGTAGTAGATATTACAAGTGTCTAAAAGGGACCTGGCTCAGCCCTTCTCATTGGTCGAAGAATTAGCCCGGATCGTTCCTTACTGGTTCGGGTTCGGGTTTGGGTTCGGGCTCGGGTTCGGCTTTGGGTTCGGTTTCGGGTTCGGGTTCAGGATTGATCCGATTTCAGTCCAGTTTCGAACCAGTTTCGGATCGGCTTCGGGTCGAGTCAGAGTCAAGTCAAGGTCGAAGAAGTCGCAAGCGAGGACAGGCGGTCATCACGGACGGCGTGCATGCCGCCCAAGGTAGTTTATGGCCGGGTGCTTGGGCACCATCGGTGGCAAACAACGCGCCACAGGTGCGGGTGGGCGTGCCAAAAACGGGAGATCTGGGGCGACACAGTGTGCGAACCACAAGCTAGTGCGACGTGGTCGTTGTTGGCAGCGATCGCTGGAACAACGCAATAGTGCGTGGTGATTCCATCTCTATCATAAGACGTGCACATGAATGCGTGCGGCACGCCCAGCTGGGCCAGCTGGGCCGGAAGACTGACCGCGCGCTCTAAACAGGAGTATCCCCACGTTCACTCTCGGACGTCGGAAAGCTCGTTTCGAATCGCAACAGGCTTGCACGCCCCACAAAAATGCCACTGCTCAAAGTACACTGGTAAACATACACCACAATCTACCTGAAGCACTACCATCTACCTGAAGAGACGCCGCGACATCGGTCTGCAGACAATTTCCTGGCAACGCCCCAACACGGCTGACAAGAAGACCGTCCGTTGGCGTCGCCGCCGCCGCCACACCTCCACCCTGCTCGCCAAGTGACGACGACAGCTGCTGCTGCAAGAGCGTATCGTACGCCGGGAGGGTGTTTTGCCAGCCCCCCTCATGGGCGTACACCGTTGCCTGCGCCGACAGGTCCGCCGCCGGCGCCGGCACGCCGTAGATGCTGTCAGGCTCGGGCAAGCTCGAAAACACCTCGAGCAAGAGCCGCTCTACCTCCCGCTTCTCCTCCCCTCCTGCCCCCTCCCGGTCTCTCGCTCTCCGCCGTCCGCCCATCTGTCCTGCCCCGTCTTCCTCGGGTCCAAGCCCCCAATCGTCTAACCCGTCCCCACCGCTCCCCTCGCCCTGATCTCTCCACCGCGAGGCGGTAATCCCGGAAGATTCCCCGAATTTTCCTTCTATCCACGCCTCGGCGTAGAACAGCGCGGAGCACTGCGCGCCGCACTGCGCTGCGGCGCGCGCGACGCTCAGCGCGTCAAGGTTTAGGTAGTAGCCGAACGGTAACCCGCTCCCGCCGTCTTTCTCCCGCCCTTTGCCGGCCCACTCGAGCCACCGGGAGCTGTGAGGGACGTCGTCACCGTCGCCATTGCCGCTGCCGCTGCCACCCGCCCCCGTACGGGTTCGCTTTCCTGGTCGGTGGTGGCGAAGAAAAGCGGAAACCTGACCGACGATGCCGAACGGCGGAACCGGTAAGAAATGGATAATTTTAGCAGAGGGGCAAATGTACGAGGTAGCCATGCTACGGTAGCGAGAGAGGTAACTCGCTCTACTTCGATAGTCAATGCTACCCGTTGGACGAAACATTTTCTGATTGACGGGGCTCCTCAACTAAGAAAACTGCCCAACCTATTTTCCGTACCGTTCGTAGTGAAAAACTAGATTTGTGATATGCCTGTGTAGCGGTTGGAATTACTCGTCGGGTTAGAGGCGCACATACAAGTTATACGAAAATCGGGGTTTGGGATGAGGTATAGGGTTTCTCCTGTCAGTAACCGGAGAAACATTAAGGGACCCTCTACCATGCTCAAACGCGCTTTGCGGTGGTTACAGCTGTTGTTGCTACAGCTACCGCAGCTTCTCCCCCGTCGGTCACAAGTCCGGCGTAGCGCCTAAGCTCGCGCCTACGACACTACGAGTGATCGCCACCCCCTCTCCCTCCCCTCTCCCCTCTCCCTACACCGCCCCCCCCCCCGTCCTCCATCTCCCTCCCTCCACACACACACCCCCTCCACCCCCCCCCCTTCACCCCACTC
>JAYJMJ010000593.1:0-15415 GCA_036873875.1 Laminaria ephemera | reverse complement strand
CTACATAAATATGATTCCAATTCTTCCGTACGCACAAAACTCATATTCCCCCCGCATCGCTGTGCTCCCCAATGGGAGTATTATGCATATACGTACTCCGTTTGGAGTCAAAAACGGGTACATCTTTTTGTTTTTCTGATGCTGCCGTTACTCTTTGGCTCAATCGTTTTCTGTGTGTGTGTTCTTCACATTAAACTGGTATTTGCAACTATCGACATCCAACATCCCCAGTGTTCGTGCCGAGATGCCTCATCCTAGAGAGAGCAGGCTCTGTGGTCACAAACTACGAGACACGTACAAGTACACAATGCCAAACGTGCTGAATACGAAAGCGGAACGTAAACAAGCCAGCACACCAGACAAGTTGCACGGGGAGAAAAAAAACAAAGGAAACATGAAGGAAAAACAAAAAGAAAAGGAACGCAAGGGGGGAGGGGGAGGGATCCAGAATTATGTTTCTCTAAACACCCTGCTCTCGCTTATAGCAACCTGATCCCACCCAGACCCGATCCCACCCAGACGTGATCCCCCCCAGACCTGATCCCACGCAGTCCTGATCCCACCCAGACCTGATCCCACCCGGACCTGAGCCCTTCAGACGGACCCTGGATATTTCCAAGTGTAGAACACACAATTAGGCACCGGCAGGGTATGATCTGCATCACTTGGTTCATCTACCGGACGGCCGATGCCGCGCCATGGGACGTACCCATAGGTATGTCATCCCATGGCACATCCCGTGAAACACCTGACAGCCTATGGGATGACCCGTAGGATATCCGAGTCATGAGATGTTCCATGGGACATCCAATAGGAAATGTTTCCCATGGGACATCTCACATGGAATGTCCCATAGGACGTCCTATGGCACATCCCATGCGACATCTCATAGCCACGAGTTCCCATGGAATGACCCATGGGATCTCCTATGACATGTACTATGGGATGCGCCATGGGGCGTCCCACGGGCAGTCCTATATGGCGGTACCTATGGGCTGTCCTATGGCACGCCCGACGGGATGTCTCATGGGACGTACACGCCCCATGGTCTGTCCCATGGTATGTCCCATGGGATGTGCCATGGGATGCCAAACACCCTATGAGCTGTACTATCGTCTGTACTATGGCATACCAAACGTCCCGTGGGCAGTCCCGTGGGATGCCAAACATCCCACGGTCAGTCCCATGAGCTGTGCCATGGGCTTCCAAACGTCCCATAGGCAGTCCCATGGGCTGTGTGTAATGGGCGTCCAAAGGTCGCATAGTCGGTCCCATGGGCAGTCTCATGGGATATCCGCGTCCCATGGACTGTCTTAGCCGATGGGATGTCCGGTGGGACGACAAGCATCCTGTAGGCTGTAATGTGGGACGCCCCATGGGTTTTGACAGTCCCATGAGCAGTCCATAGGCTGTCCCATGAGATAATAAGCATCCTATGGGCTGTGGTATGGGATGTCCCATGGGCCGTACCATGGGATGCCTAACGTCGCATGGGCAGTCCCATGGGCTGTCGCATGGGATGCCTCATGGGCTGTATATGTCCCATGGGCAGTCCCATAGCATGCCGAACGGCCCATGCGCTATGTTATGGTGTAGACCATAGGTGGTCCCATGGGATGTACACGCCCTATGGTCAGTCCCATGGGTCGCGCCATGGGCTTAAAAAAATGCCATCGGCTGTCCCATAGAGCGTCCCATAGAGCGTCCCATGGGCTGTACATGTCCTAAGGGCTGTCCCATGAGCTGTAAAAAGTCCCATGGGCTATGCCGTGGGCTGTGCCATGGGATTCTAAACGTCCCATAGGCACTCCCATGGGCAGCCCCATAGGATGTACACGTCCCACGTCAGTCCTATGGGCAGTCCCGTAGCATGCCAAACATCACATGGGCTGTTTTATTGTATAGCCCATGGGCAGTCTCATGGATTCCCATTGGCTATGCCATAGGCTGTGCCATGAGATTCCAAACGTCCCGTGGGCAATTCCGTGGGCAGTCTCATGGGATGTCCCATGGGATGACAAGCATCCTATAGGCTGCACTATGGGACTCTCATGAGTTTCGTCAGCCACATAAGCAGGCCAATAGGCTGTGCCATAGGATGCCAAAACATCCCATGGACTGCTCAATCGGATGTCCCATGGGCTGTACATGTCCTATGGTCAGTTCCATGAGCAGTCCCATTGGCAGTCCCGTAGCATGCCAAACGCCCCATGGGCTTCCTTATGGTATAGCCCATTGGCCTGCAAAACAAAACGAAAATAAACAAAACAAGCGTTTTTTTAGGAGGACGTTCGTTCTCCCTCGATGTGACAACGCCAATACCGACTCTTTAAAATATACACCTGTAGTCTACTACAGCAGTGGTAAAGTGCTATTCATAATTATATCATAATCTCCCTCGCTTTGGCCTGCCCCTACCTCGTCATGGTGTCAGATACCAACCGCTTCCAACACGATTGCTACTGGACCGGACGGAGTTTCCAAGTTGCTCAAGGGTGCAGAACTATGGACCCTGGAGAGTGCTACTCATTCAGCCGGAAAGGAGCTGGCGACCCCGACGCCTCCCGTGCCGGCACGTGCCGCTTCCAAAGTACCTCCTACGGGCGAGGCAGGCTCAACGGCGGGTATGTTGCTCGCAAAACAAAGCGCAGTCAAGTCGTCGGCAGTAGAACCGGAGGAAACACCGTTCGAGGCCAAGAAAACCCGCGCGGCGACGACCAAAAATGCTGCGCATGTTAGCACACCGAGGGCAGAATCGACTAACTCAAGAGCATCTACACCAGACGCGGACAAGCCCGACGCCCCAAAAGCGAGACGCGACTCACAGGCATACGCGTCGAAATCCCCCGAGGTCACACTTAAGAGCAACGTTTCTCTATTCGACGCGGTCCCCAAGAAACAGAACAAACACGGAGACCTGGCGGCACCAACGATAGCTGCGCATCGTGCATCCGCAATTGGATCGGACTCCTCACCTCCGGAACGGACCGACGCCAAGAAGCCGCCGCGGACGCGTGCGGACGGTGGTGCTATCTACTCTTTGATGGTAAACGACTACTACGCTTCGATCGTGCTGCTTGTCGCCATTATCATTTTAGCCCTCTTGCCTTCGGACGGTACCGAACGGCGAGGTTTCGCCGAGGGTGGCTCAGAAATAGATGCCGCTTTTAAAGCATGCCCCGCCCAAGAGCAGCAGGAAGTAGACCCGTGCTACAAGCTCGATTCGGAGCTTGGCGCCACCGAAGAGCCAGCGGTGCCTACGGCGGCACGTGCACACGCTGTCGGGGGTACAACGACGGCCTCGAAGATGCTCTTCTTGCTGAACTTTGTGCTGTGGGTGTCTCTCGCCATGGGCTTCAGCGCGTACGCGAAGGCGTACCTCCGACAAACTCGCGAACCGATAGGTCTCTTGGTGATGCAGGGCACAATTGGCATCGCTGTTCTGTCCGCTCTCGCGCGCTTCGGAACGATAAACCTGCACCCGCTGAAACAGGCGACACCGGCAGCCGCCAGGCGGATCGGATTAGCGTCGGCGATGCACACCGGACAGGCGCTTTTGACTAACTTCGCTGTTATCCTGGGAGGGGTGGCCGCTACCAACGCGCTGAAGGCCATGGAGCCGATCGCAGCGGCGGTGTTTTCGTACTTCTTGCTCGGAAAGAGCTGCTCCGGCTCCCGTCTGGCCTCGATATTCATAATCGCGGCAGGCATCATTATGTTCACCTGTACGAGCTTTGACGTCAAAGGAGGGGGGGGAGGAGGAGGAGGAGGGGGAGGGGGGGAGGGGAAATTTAGCGACCAAGCAGTGGTTGGTATCTCGACAATTATCGTAATGGGGGCCGTGTGCTGCAACGCGCTTCGGAACGTTTTCATCAAGAAGGGCGACCCGATCCCTCCGCACCAGACCCTCTTCGCGTGCAGCGTGGTCGCAGCCGGCGTCGGGATAGGCATGATGCTGTTGAGGCTGATGTTTGGTGTCATGGATGACCTCTCGTCGGTGGGGGCAGAGAACACTGTGTCAAGCACCAGCAGCAGCAGCAGCAGCAGCGACGGCACCGGCGGCGTCGACTGGCTCAGGGTGACCGGTGCCAATGCTTCCCTCTGCTTTGTCGGCTACAATTTTGCGTCGTTCAACCTTCTGGCCCGCCTCACCCCCGTCGGACACGCCGTTGGGAACTCCTTTAAGCGCGTGCTGGTCTTCGCGGGTGGACTCTTGTTCCTGGGCGAAGTTATGAGCAATCGGCAGCTCGGGGGTGCAGCACTCGCTCTCGGCGGAGTCCTAGCGTACAACGTCAGCGGGGCCCGAAAATAAACCCATAGTACCCTTGCAGCCCTAATCTCGACGCATGCTACGATGGACTTAGAACCCGGTTTTTACGATGCTCTTCCCGTGAGGAGATTCGTACATACCTCACCCAAAATCTGACGTTTGAGGAAAATACGAGTAACGATTGCATGGCCTATTTTTTACGGAGGACCATAGTAATCAGGACCAACTATGGTTAGTAAAAAAAGTGGAATATATCGGTTTTTGTGTACACCATTGGTTCTGATTACTATGGCCCTCCGTAAATAGGTCTATACCGAGGAGTGGACGCATGCAACGGTAGAGATGGACAAAAGTTTTTCTGGGGCTCCTCACTTATAGGGGAGCTGTAATACCTCCCGCAAAAACTGATTTGAGGTAAAAGGAAAGTGCTTTTACCCGAAGAACAATCCCATATTATGGCCTAGATATACAACGAAAAAATATATATTGCCCCAAAAATATGAATGAAATTTTCGACAATTTTGGGTTTTAAGGAGCCCCCCCCTGTCATTCTCAGAAAACGTTTCAGCCGAAAAGTGCTATCTCTATCGTCGCTCGCGTCAGTGGTAAAAAACACACACACAAGGGGATTCCGATAATACTGGGGTAAGTCCGGAGTTGAGGAGCCCCGTCACTCAGAAACGTTTTGGCCAGAAAACGGTACACCCGTATCGTATTATAGCACGCGTCTCTCGTGGGACGGGAAGGGGAGAGGCGCGCTTGCGGTCGTATTCTGCGATGCTCAATCTGACTCGTGCTACGATATACTAAGTATAGAGGTAGCACTTTGGGCTGATTTTGTTTCTGAATGACGGGGCTCCTTATTACCCAAAAAATCGTCGGAATTTCGTTGTTTTTTTTGCCATGGTTTTCGTTGTTTACCTAATAAGCCATGCGATTGTTCGGCGGGTAGCACTTTCAGTTTTCCCTAAATCGGTTTTTGGGAGAGTTGTAGAGCTCAAAAAGTGAAACCTCAGAAAAATCGACGTGTACCTCTACCGTACGATCAGCAGCATGCGTCATCTGTTCCCCTGTGTAACGGCCGTACCACCGTACCACCGTGACGGGTGTTTTGGGGGGACACCTTGACTGCCCCCCCCCAGCCAGGCGGATGGGTGCAGAAATGTGGGCTAGAGTATAGCCAGGTCAGCAGCCAGCAGCGACAAATGACAAGTTTAGGTGCGAACACGATTTTGAAGGTTGTTGTAGGTAGGTATAGCTTTGACGAGGAGACCCGGGTATACTGCAATAAGGCATGTTTCCGCAGGGAAGAGGGGAGTATAAGCGAAGGAAAGGGAAGGCGGGAGAGGAGGGAATAGTAACAGTAGGGTTTCTGTACGAGCATAGGGAGGCAGGCGAGCGGTCGTGTGTTCGTTCGTAGTGCCGGGTCAGGGGGAAATCAGGAAAAGGAAAGTCGCGAAGAAAACGCAGAAAGATGGGTGCTATGGCAGAGGGGTAGAACACCTGCATTTTCTGATATTTCACACTTGGGGGCTTCTGTGCTTCGCCGAAAAAAAAATGTTGAGAAAACCGATGAACGATCTCATGGCCTAGGTACATGAGAACGAATGTTGTTGTACCAGGCATGTGTATCCCAAATGGGATTCGAACGCCGTTTGATTGTTCCTCAGTTGAAGCGCCCAGTCAATCTGGCATGTTGTAGTTTCGTCTGAATGCGTAGCAAGTGTCGAAAACGAGCGTGTTGTTGTTTTTGCCGACCTCCATCTTCGTCTGGGGATTGCTGCGTCTTTTTGATATTTGGCTTTGAACTTTGATTTTAAGCTGATAGGCTGGTAGTATTGTTAGTGGGAAGTTCATTTTGCCGACGCCCCCTCGAGAAATCTGAGATGGATCGTCGTGTTTTTTTAGGTCCACCTTTCTTGACAGCAAGGGTGCAGTGTTGATGTGTTAACGTGGGACCGCGTGGGTTACTTAGGGAGATTTGCCGCGACAGGCCAGTTCCACGCCGTGGAGCAAGGGACATACCCCCCAACCCCCCACATATTAGGCACTTTTTGCCGTGTTTTCATTTGAAACCTATTGTTGTACTACAATTACGGAGAACCATAGTAATCAGGACCCGCGATACACACAAAAACTCATATATCCCACTGTTTTTACTAACCATGTTTGGTCCTGATTACTGTAATCAGGACCCACGATACGCACAAAAGCTTATATATCCCACTGTTTTTACTAACCATGTTTGGTCCTGATTACTGACGCGTGCAACGATAGAGGTAGCACTTTTTGGATTTTTTGTTTCTGAATGACGGGGCTCCTTAACCCAAAATCGTCGGAATGTCGTTCTTGTTTTTCATATCTGAATTTTTTATACGTAGGCCATGGGTTTGTTCATCGGGTTGAATTTTTCGGTTTACTCAAAATAAGTTTGTGGATGCGGTTCAGAGCTCCTCAGGCGAGGAGCCTCAGAAAAAAACTGGTACACCTCTATTGTAGCATGTGTCTACTATGGTCCCCCGTAATAGCTATCCGGCACTCAGCAATTGTCAAGCGCTTGTGGGTTTGATACGAGCCATCCTTACTAATAGTTTGACGACATACCATGCGCCTGTCCTCGAGATGGGATTAATTCGAGACGCCTGTGACTTTTGATATTTGCAGTCCGACGCCAAAACCACCTTCGTCGTGGCCTAAATATAGCAGTGTTATCGTTGACAACCATTTTTGCGTTTGATGCCAGCCATTACGTATTGTTCAAGGACGTGCAGATTTCCTTTTCCTTATTGGTTTGGAGGCGTGTTCTAAGGCCTATTGACAGTTTGGCAATCGGTTAACCCTTCACCAGTAGTCAAATACCTAATACCCTCACCATGGGTTTTTAGAGGTGGGTTCGAATCCCACCGTCCACCAATAATGAACGTTTACGACTTTCCTCAGGGTCGAAAAACAAAATCTCCCCGGTATGCCCAGGAAATGGAACCGCGTGGACTTGACACGTGCGCCCGCGTATCCGGCCGACCTGCTATCCCGCCGGCCCAGGGGGAGAGGGTGTAGTAAGGCCTAGTTTGGGTAGGCAATTGACTAAATTTGTACCAGTACCGCATTTGGCCTAAGACACCACCCCGGGTGATAACGATTTTGTGTTTTGCTTTTTTTTTATCACCTGAGGTGGTTTCCTGTGGTCGGGTGGTATCTAAGGGATCCCAGGTGATAAGGGACATGTTTTATTTGAGTTTTGCATCGGTTGTCACCTGGGGGTGGTTTCTCATAGGGGGGTGATAGCAGTACGATGGGTAAGAGTCGGTGCGTGTAGCACACCCACCCAGGCGGCAGAGGGGGGTGAACGAGGGGGGTGATACCGCAATTCGCAATTCGAGATAATTGGCACGTTTTGACGCTCCCAGGCAGGTGCCGGGGGGGATGATAACAAGGGGTAAGGGGTTGATAGTCGCGTAGAAAATCACGCCATATTTGCATCTCAGTTGATTTTAAAGAGCCAGGGGTGTAATGACATGGAGGTGATAGCAAAACAAGCAGCAGTGCCTGTATTGTCTGCATATATCACTTGATCTGAAAGGGCTTTGATGTTCTCGTTGGCTTTATACATATTATACCGTGTACCGGTGTCGGAGATGACACCGATAACGCCTCCCGTATGAAAGCCGGGGGTGCTAGCTAGCAGCCCCTTGCTTGCTTCAACAGCGAATGACTCGGAGGTGGTACCTGTACTTATTGTTTTCCATGATGTGAGGTGGCCGAAGCTACTTTTGTGTGGACCCCGGGTGATATTCGTTTGCGTATTGGTTGGAAGATCCTGGGTGATACAGCTTTTTGTATTGCTCGGAAGGCGTACCGGCCGAGGGAGGTGGTTTCTAGGGGGACCCAGGTGATAATGGACATGTTTTATTCGAGTTTTGCTTTTTTATCACCGGGGGTGGTTTCCTGTGGTGGGGTGGTATCTAAGCGAGGTGGTATCTTACGTCAAATACGGTAGTCAAACGGACGAATACCCTCTAATACATAGGGTTAGGGTACTGGACGCCTCATGGGACGTCCCACAGGAATCCAAGCAATCCTAGTAAGCATTCCTAACATGTACCTGGTATACCAGAAGTATACAACCATACTGGATAGTGGTGTCATCATATGTGTAACATGGTGCCCGGTGCCATGAAAAAATGCAGCGCCGACGCATCATATCAGCACATCAGCACTGCAGCTGGAGCAGCGGTCGGAACAGGATTTTTGTGTGTAGTAGTAGCAGTGATGTATTACCGGGTAGGATTTAGTGTCATGCTCATAGATTCATGCCCGGTAGCATCATACCACGTACCGGGTACCGGTGTACCGGTCTGATACTCGTAGCGCATACCGCAGCACATATACTGCTGCCTGCTGCTGTATCTCTGCAGCCATACTCATATAATTAATGGAATACCAACACTAAAAACAAGAGGCATGGGCACATGGAACATGGTACACATCGCCGTGAAACCGTAGCACGGCAGGACCTACTTAACTCGTGGTCGAAACGTTGGGCTTGAGAGGCGAATAATCGTGCAGGTTCTCGTGTTGATGACCGTGAAAACGAAAAAAACATGAAGATGGGCGTGTACGTGGGCTCTCGTGTGGGCTTTGTGCGTCGGTTTTCGCCTCCATTATCGTTATCGTTATCGTTTATCGACTTTTGGTGTTTCGATTCGATAACGATAATTATCGTTATCGTTATCGTTATTGATTTTTTTTGCCTTATCGTACCGAAACGGTTTTCGTTTCGATACCCAACACTAAATAGCGTGCATGCCTACTTATCTGTAGCAAGCCGTGGATCGATGCCCCAAGCCACCACATACAGCTGGGTGCGCTTCAAGCAAAGCTCGTATACCACGTTTCCCCACCAAGACGCCGATGGAGCCACCGCCTCCATTCCCGACGACCGGTCCACGAGCTACGCCTGCCACCTTCGATACGCCAGTAGCCAAGCAGTCTAGCTTTTTTCATCCACTCCAGCTCTCGCCGAGGTCAACCTTGTGCGTCTATCAGGCGCTTCAGCGTTTACGGGGAACTTTAAAGTCAACATGCTTCCCGGCGATGACTTCCTTTTGGACACAGGAATGTGAGTCTCCGCACCAGGCAATTCCACTTGCAGACTTCACTGACATCGAGCCAAGTGACCTCCTTGGAATTTCCTGTTTGCCACTGGTCAAGTTCCGTATGACTCTTCCGTAGAGCCCCTCCCACTGCCCCCTATCCCCAAAGTCCATGCCCTCCACGACAACATTCCGTGGCCAACGAGGGCCCGTCGTCATCAGACACCCCCCTCGCACCGTAGATATCGTGCCCCAAACTCATTGCACCCCTGAACGTCTACCAACAAGCAAAATTCCTACACCTCTGGGACCGTCTGCCTTCGCATCTACGCGACGTCACGTTCGACGTTCAGGGTCTGGCTGGTCACCATTGGTGATTGACAAATGGGCGACGTTCTCTGTGAGGATAAGGGCGTTTTCTCCACGTCCAAGACTGACTTCGGTTCGTGCCCGTTGATCCCGATTACCGTACCGCTGCACTGCATCCCCGTCACCTCCCGTCCTTACCACATCAACCCAGTCGTCGCCGAAAAGGCAGACGCCACCCTCGACCACTACCTGGCCATCGGACTCATCCAACACTCAACGTCTCCCTACTTCAACTCCTTGGTCGGCATCCCCAAGAAGGATGAAGGCGTCCGCATTCACCATCAGCTATAAGAACCTGCACGCCATGAGCTCGTTCGGAAAGTCCCCCATTCCCCGTTTTGACGTCCTCGATTCCCTGGGAAAAACACGCCTGTTTTCACTGTTCAACGCCGTCTCCCCCTTCCACGAGATTACCGTCGACAAGGATATCATTCCCCTCGCCTCCTTCTGCACGCCTGGCCGGCGTTTCGAGTGGCTCGTCATGCCACAAGGCAGCAGCGCCGCCCCCGGCTGGTTCCACCGCGTCACCGCTTACCTTGATGCCACCACCGTCTTCGATCCCGACCCCACCGCGCACATCGCCAACACCCCAGCCCTTTTCGAACGCCTTCGAAAGCACAGCCTGCAACAACCCCCCCGCCAAGGCCATATTAGCGCCACCGAAGCCGACTTTTCCGGGACATGCAATCTCCCCCGCCGGCGCTAGCCCTAACACCGATAAGGTCGCTGCCCTCACCAACATGCCCGTGCCGACGAACATGTACAAAATCCGTGCACTCCTTGGTGGTATTGGCTACTACCACAAATTCCTCGACCACATGTCCACACGTGTACGTCCCGTCACATCCCTGGGCAAGCAGACGTCAAATTCGTTTTCGCCCCGACCATAGAAGCCATCGTCCGATACCTCCTTCGTGACTTCACCACCTCATGGGTCCTGATCATCCTCGTCGCCGACAACTCCCGCCCTTTCCGCTTGTACTGTGAGGTCAACCGCGACGGCTTCGGCGCCACCCTCGAGCAAGAATAACCAGACGTCTCCGTCCGCCCCACCCTTTTCATCAGCCACGCCACCCTTGACGCCAAACATTTCCAGACACTTCTTGACCGTGAAGCCGGTAGCATCGCTTGGGCCATCAAACGGCTACGCGATCACGTTTGGCCATCTAACTTCCGCATCTACTCCGACCACAAGGTACTCTAGAATATCTCTAAGGTAGGCAAGCACAACGCCCGCGTCCAGCACATGCTAAAGTTCGTTTCCACATATGCGTATACGCCGGAGTTCCGTAAAGGCTCGACCAATGGTAACGTCGATTTCCTTTCCTGCCTCCCGCAGTTAGCCACCGACGTCGGTCTCACCGCACCTACCTACCAAACCAGCCCCGACACGGTGGGCGTCTACCTCATTCGTCCTTACGGCTTCACGCCTTGCGAGCCTTCCACGCCGGGTATCGACTTGGGTGGGCTCGTCCACCCCTCCCCCTGCCCCATCCCAGCCGTCCCGGCCATCCAATCCCTCCCCTTGACCGACGATTATTTCGACGACTTCCGCCGTCTCGGACCACACCTGTATTCCACCGGGCTCTTTTCCGCCCCCAAAGTCTTTATCGGGCCTACTTAAACGTACGACTCCGCCGCGAGGTCACTCGCCAGCCCCGAAAAAGGCGCCGTAGACGCCGGCGTTCCCCCTGGCTTTGCTTTCAGGCCTCTCGTCGTCTTCCCACATCCACCATTGGTGGCACGGTCCAAACCCATTCACATCTAATCTCTTCTTGGACCCACCATCACGCCGTCGTCGCCGCTAGAACCCCTCAGGCCACAATCGACAATGGTTTCGGCCGCCGAACACCGGTGGCCGCGCCTACAAGATCAGTAACTCCTCATCACCGCACGCCCGTGCCCCTAACCAGGGCGCCTTCAGGGTCTTTGCAAACGACCACGCCTCAGGTCGCGCCCCCCACACAGCTTGCGCAGGACGAGCTGCAGGTATCCAGTCACTCAATATCGATCGCGGCATCGTCTTCTTCACGTGCTCCTTCACCATCTGCGCTCCGTCCTCCGAAGCCTGTCGTCGTGCCGACGACGACCTTTCAAGACCCACGAAACACCGTCTGCTACACGCCTCCACTATCGTCTTCGCCTTCCGGGGCCTGTCGTCGAACCCGATGACGACCCTCCTCTTCTCTCCTTAGTTGAGCATTTCACGCAGAAGGACCGGGGGCGCAAACCACGCCCCGAGCTCCTCCGCTCCGCCCCCACTCGCTTCCTACCGTTGAACTCCGCTTCCCCCCCTTCGACGAATCTTTGGGATTCAATTCCCTCGCCTCGGCGTCCACAGCTTACAGGGGTTCTTGCCCTCGCCGTTAAAGGTTAATTTCGCCGCACCGACGATGATACCGTCCTCCTGGTTTAACAACCCACCCAAATCCCCGCACACCGGGATTAACCGACCAACTTCCACCATGTCACACCCGCGCGTCTACGGTCTGATTTCGATGCACCCTTGAGCGCTACGCACGTGCCATGTCACCACCTTCTGCCACTTGGGAGTTCCGCAAACAGTCAGCATACTCGCGCGTGTTATAGTGGTGGATTGGCATGGATATCTCAGTCCGCTGATGAATCCGCCGCTGCTTAATATGCTAGGCACGCAAGACTTCGCAAACAATCCACTGGCTTATATGATCCATGCCCTTTCATAATGGCTCAGGCGTCACTGTCAGCGTCGAATTATCCCGCCCGCTGCTCCTTACTCCGCACGGCATCGCCTACATCCTCCTCTTCACCGACCGTTTTGGCCATCTCGCCGGCATGTACGCCATGGCAGGATCCCACTTCATCACCACCGGCACCGCCGACATTTTCATCGACCATTACATACCCCTTTGGGAGTGCCTGGTCACGCTCATCTCCGACAACGGACTGCAGCTCTGCTCCAAGCTTTTCCGCGCCGTCTACGAACGCCTTGGAATCAATAAGTCAACACCAGCTCATACCACCCCTGCACGAGCGGCGGCGTCGAGCGCGTCAACCGCACGATAGCCCAGATGCCCCCGATGGTAGTCAACGAACAGCAGATCGATTGGGAAGCGCAGCTGCCGTACGTTGAGCCGGCCTACAACAACTCGATCGATGCCGCTACGGGGCTTGCCCCCAACGAAGTGTACATGGGTCGCCGTCCACGTATCCTACTCTCCGTCTCCAGTCCCCAAGCATTGGAGGTCATCAGATCTTGGACCGCCGCCACCTGGCCTATTGCAACCTCGCCACCGACCGCCAGCAACGCGTCTACCACCCCGTCCGCGAACACCACGATGTCGTCACTTCGCGGTTGAAACGCCGGAACACCCCATCATGTATGCCCTTCCCCCAATTCCCCGTGGACGTCTGGACATGGACCTACAACTCCGCGGCCACCATCCACCAAAGTGCCAAGAAAGACACCGACGCAGCCGTGCTCAAGACAAAACTCCCTCCCAACTGGATCGGACCGACTAAATCCTCGCCATGGGCCCGGCGCCAGCCTCCGACACCCCCGACAACCGACCTCTTCACCGCATAATCCTGTTCCTTGACCTACCTGCCGACCTATATGGCGGGACGGGACTCCCACCGCCGCGTCTCCGTCGTTCGGTGCAAACCTTACCAGAATCCCGACGACACCGACGACATGCCGATACATAACCTTACCGGAATCCCGACGACACCGACGACATGCCCATACATGCTCAGCTTTTGTCTACCAAACCGCATCATCCTCGGACGTATGCTGCGGCAGGGGTGCACCTACCATTTCTGAGGCTCCTCACTTGAGGAGCTTTATACCTCACCCAAAAGCTGACTTCGAGAAAAGATGAGAGGTCTGTGCGACCAACAAACCCATGGCCCAGGTATACAACGAAGAATGTTGTAAAACACCAACGATATTGGGTAGCTCCTGAGATTAGGAGCCCCGTCGATCAGAAACTATTTTGGCCAAACAGCTACCCCACCAATTGTAGCACGAGTCCTCGACGATATCTCCCAACCGTCAGAACGCCTCGAGGTCGAACAGATCGCGGGTCACCAACTTCATTGCGGCTGTGGGCGTGTTATCGCGGCATGTTCGAGAACTATTGGGCCGTACTCATCAGCTCTTCGTGGGAGCGAAAACTGGACCTTCAATACTCAAGGCGCCACATCCTCCTGTACTGGTCCGGCACCCCAACGCAACACCGACAGACAAACCGCCTCTACCGACAGGTGCGCATCGGCGCAGCGCAACGGGAACCATCGCGGTTACAACGCCAAGTTTTCCTCAACCCCGGCTACACCCTCGTCTCCCGCGATATCTGGCTGCGCAACTTCAGCTCCAACGTCATCCCTCCAGGTGTCCACCTTTGGTACAAGGCTCGCCTCTGGTGGCTGTGCAAGATAGCCTGATCACCTTTGGGACGTCGCGAGTGCACAACCACCCTCTCCAGCTTTCCCTTCCGGTGTAGCGCGTGTCGCCCATACGAGAGGCATCTGACCCTCAGCACAAAATGTGGGGTTCCTTGCTTCGAATAGCCGCATCTTCGATCCCGTTTTTCGATTTTTGGGGTGATCATCATTTTTCGATCGTCGTGTAGTCTGCATCTACAACTATTCAGGATGGGCTAATGTTATGGATTGCACGTGCGTACGTAGCTATAGATAGGAACATAATTTTCTTGTAATTGAATACTACTTAGATGGAGAAAGTCCTTCGTGGATCATATATATTGTTTGTAGGCGCTGCTTATACTGTACCAGGTATAACGGATGGGGTGGGCTTTGTCTCGTGAATGCAGCCCACCTCTTCCGCTTGGGTTTTCTCCCTCTCTCTCAAGAGCGTCCCTGGAAATAAGCGACAAGAACACATTTACAAGAAGACCGTGCCTTTTCCATCATCGACATCCATATGCTCCTTATCCTAGCAGTTCGTCGTTGAAAACAGTACGGGGCGGGGCAGCGGGGAGCGGGGCGGGATGCAGCGTTATATCTCCGACTCCGTGGATTTCTTATTAACTAGGTCGCATAAGTTCGTGCAAAGCCAACAGCAATCGGAGAGTGGATCAGTCTAACCCCTTTGGGACTTCAGAAGGAAAATATGTCGGACGAAAGTGACGATTACAGCATTGGCTACACAACCCGGGCTGGTGCAGAAGGGAGTGTGTTCCGAGGCACAACACTAGGAGTTACAGTATACGACACGCGTGCAGCATGCCGACACTCGTATGTACGGGTGCGCGCTCTTCCTTCCTATTGTATACTGGTGAAGTACCTGATACCTGGTAGTCTGTTTCCTGATGGTCAAGGAGTATCAATAGGTTTTCCCGCTGGCGGACAGTAGCTGGGTAGTGGGGTCGGTTGCCGACAGAGAAAAGCAGAAGTATCAATATATTAACCGCGCTCCTCGAGCGTCCACGTAGCCATCATCCAAATAAAGAAGACAAGTAGAAGTCGTCAAGTAGAACAAGTAGGCAAGTCATAAGGGGGCAACTCGTGCGCCGGGTGGTGCACCGCTCGACCTTGCCATGAGGCGCGGGAGCGAAAGAAGAGATGGTGTTCTTGTTGTTATTATTATCGTCGTAGTAGTTGGGTAGTGTACTTGTACTGAGGTCACGGGGCCTCTCATCCCTCTCCCCCGTAACCCTGGAAAAACATCCAAATATACTTT
>JAYJMJ010000592.1:0-10195 GCA_036873875.1 Laminaria ephemera | reverse complement strand
TTAAAAATACATTTGGCGGCTGGTGTGTGGAAAACAGAGACAAAAACTCTCGATCGTCTCCCAACGGGCAAAAAATAAAATTTTGAGCGTATTTGACCACAGGATAACGCGGGCAACCTCTCGCGCCCTAGAGCATGCATAAACATGAACTCTTCGGCGCTGTCATCTAGACTTGTGTGACCTTGTCCGGAACTAAGAAGGCTGGTCGTGGGTTGTCTCTTATCTCGAGATCGAAGGTCAATCGTGGTTGTTGGACAACGCCGACCGAGGCTTGACGAAAATTGACGAATTGGGCCGCTTGACAAAAGAAGAGCCAGATTTTTTTTTAAATCTTTTTTTCCCCATAGCGACCGTACGAATCTTTCAGCAAACAATGCTAAAAAAGTTTGTAAACTTTTGCTAAAAAAGTATCGGCTTGCCATAAGCACCGGTCTTACGGTGTAGTTAGGACACCACCTTACCGCAGCAGCAGCCCGGGCTTGGGTCATTCTTATCGAAGCAAGCACGCTGTTGAATTTCCAATTTTTCCAATTTTTCTTGCATTTATTTGGAAGTCAAGATTTGTGTTTTGGAAAGTTTTGGAATTTTTCCGATGAAGCTTGCTTCGATGAGAATGACATTTCTGTGTGTGACCGATGCTGTAATAGTAATCGTCATTTTTATCGACACTTGTCCGGTCTGAATCCATTTATTTCGACCTGAAACACGAGAAGTGCAATCTAATCAACCGTATAGGGTATACAGCGTGAGTACGAATCATATCAGCATGCTGTGCGCGTGTCGAATAGTTGCTTGGCAGTCCGGGCATATCTCCTTCCCCAGCAGCACGGTCTGCTTCGTGTGTGTGATCGTTCGTTTTTTTCGACTTTTTTCCCCCTCATTCCTATCATATCATATGACACTCATATATCGTCTCTTTCGAAGTTGGAAATAAATTGATGTCTTGAATTAGTATTAACAACTTAATTTTCGCCCCCCCCCTATATATATAACAATAGCACAAACCAACGTTTTTATTTTCTCCGTTCCATGTATATACAGACCGGATATTAACTGACCATGCCGATTGTGTTTTACATGAGAAAAGGACGTCACCACCACGCTTACAAACCCCACCACCACCGCTTTACCCCCCTTGCGCCCTCCCGTGTACCCACCACAGCGGATTCTTGAGGAGCAGAGGCGACAGGACGAGAAACGGCGCGTCAAGCGAGCGGCGAATCGCAAGTCGGCGAGCACAAGCCGAGCGCGGAAGAAAGCCTTCGTGGACGACATGACCGCCAAAAACGAGCGCATGAAGCAGCACGCCTTGATTCTCTCGATGCTGCCCGACCTCGTGCTCGCGGTTTGCCGAAGCGGCGAGATGACTTACGTTTCGCCGGCTTGCCAGTGGCTGCTCTTACACTCTGCGGAGGAGATCACCGGCGCTAATGTGTTCGAGCTCGTCACCCACGACTGCCACGCGCTGCTCCGGAAGATGATCTCGGACAACCTTTCGCGTCCGGTGCACGCGCAGACTACCGCCGCGGCCGCCGCGCAAGATTTGGTGGAGACCGACGGATCTGATGAAGATATGTCGGACGATGACGAATGCACCCGCGAGCGCCCGACTAAAATGGCCCAACAAACGGAACGCCTCCAACAACAGCAGTACAGGCAGTGTTCGTCCACAGGCAGCTCAAACGAAGGGTCTCGCGGGAAGGTCAATCAGGTGGCCAGCCCAGCTTCGCAAGGGCCGAAGATGCTTAAGCTCATCCGCCGCGACAAGACGACCGTGTGGTGCGAGAGCCGGCTGAGCGTACGCACCGCTAAGCGAGATGGCGGTGCCGCGCCGATCCCTTTGGAGATCATCCTTACGTTGAGAACTGTATCGGAGGGCACTAAAACCCCGATGCTTGTCGGCGCGCGTGTACCTGTGGAGAGTCCGCCGTCCGAGCGCACCGTTGATGCGGATGATTATGTGGAAGCTGACGATGATGGGTACCAGTGCGAGGTGGACGAGGAGGATAGCAACAACAGCGGCAGCGGGAACGACTCCGGCACGATGAGAAACGGACACACCAACAGCAATGGGGGCACCGGGAACGGCGGGGGTGGCGGTGGTTCGAACAAAAAGCGGGCCGAGGTCGAGGTTAACGCGGAACCGGTTGTGTCCGACCCGATGGAGGGCCGGGAAGAGCGGTCGCTCTCGGAGAAGCGACAACGTGTCCGTATCAGCAATCGCATGGAGGACATGTTGTGTGCGGCGGGCGGCGTCGGCGCTGGTCCCGGCTCCGACAAGTCTGGGGGGGGCGACAGCAGTTTCTCCAGAGGGACGGACACCGCCGGGTCAACTACTCAGGAGGGCAGCGGATCCGGCAGCAATGAGGTGGACTCGAACGGGGAAGGTTCTAATAACGGGAGCAGCAAGTGGGGTGATGGGTGTAGCGTTGCTGAGAGCAGGTTTACCAGCAGGTCTCCTTGCGGGGGTAGCGAGGACGGCGGCACCTCGGATGGGACTTCAGCTGAAGGGACAGATTTTGGGGATGAGGTGCAAAGTGCGGTTCAAAGCCTCATTTTGATGGGCGGTGACTTTAGCAAGGGAGCGCAATGACGGCTGCTGACCCACCGTCGCGCTCGTCCCATGCGTGGGTTGGCTGCCTGCCACCACACCGTAGTAGCATGAAGTTATTTATTTGTAGGGTTTTCCCGGTGTGCTCCCCCATGCTGGGTTTATTATGTTATTCCACTAATGGTGTTCGTTTTTATTATCGCGGCGAGGTGTGTGTGAGTGACCTTCCGTGTCGATCGTTATAGCAGGCGAGAGTAGGACGGGCGTCAACTCCGTGTAGTGGGCAGTTCATTGCCGTGTAGTGGGCAGTTCATTGTGTTGCCTTCGTATAGTGGAAAATTTCAACATCCACCCCCGTGTGTGTCCGTCGTGTAAAAAAACATGAAATTCGATGAAAGCGAGCCAACAATTAGAGCGATATAGTGTTCTAGATATATTCAGTAGGGGGGTGCGCAAGTTCAGATGGGGGTGGGTTATCACGGCATGCGGTTTTGTAGTACGAGTAGTCGGATCATCTGTGTGTCGGATGTGCGTCTCACGCGGTTTAGCATGAGTTAACCGTTCGGTAGTGGTCGCTATAGTGCCGGTTGAGTAGCGCCGGTTGCCCCGCTATAGTGCCGGTTGCCCGCTATAGCGCCTGTGAAACCGCTTTGCATATACCAGTATCGGGGCAACCAGCAGTGGCGGTATGCGGAGTCAGTTGCCGCTATAGTGCCGGTGTTGCCGCCTGGCACATACCTATAGAGGGGCCACTACTGTACTGCTGTATTAGTTTCCCCAGTTGTCGCGGTTTGTTCGCGGACGATGGTGAGATGTTGATATGGTGATGGGGCGTAAATTACTTTTGTTTTGGAGGGGGCGTCCTCCGTTGTTTCGAGTTTATTTTGGTGGGGTTGGTGGGTTCGTCGGCGAGAGTTTAAAGAGGTCGTCATAAGTTCTAGAAGTTCCACGAAAAGTGGCAAAATATCGAAGTATGAGTGCCGGATGAATGCAAGCGCTGCTTGCTCCACCGGATGCATGCAAGCGCTGCTTGCTGCACCTGGCGTGTGATTTTATTGTTGAAATGGAATCGCGACTGGCAGCTGTGTTTGACCCTGTGTGGTGTAGGCTTGCATCTTGTGCTACGAAGAGCAAAGTCGTTTTTTTCCGTCTGAAAGTTAATAATTGACGGCTGACGTGATGATAGTCAATAATGAACATATATATTCGCTCCTGGTTTGTGAAGCTTATGCTGACAGCTCGTGCGCATAATGAACATGCCATGCGTGTGTCGTTTACTGTTTGAAACACTGCTGTAGTTTGAGTCGCGCTTGAGCGAAAACTGGCATGTTTGAGGTTGTATCATACTCGTTTTAGCAAAGATTACACACAATGTTCATTTTCTGTTTGGTAATTGTTTTTACTCATTCTGCACATTGTCGGATGGCAAACAATATAATAATATCGTGTCGTGTGATCGCCGAAATGCAAAGACACGGCGATTTGCCATTTTGCCGTACGGGTTGATTGTGGTCTAACGATAGACTGTCACCCTCCCTTACTGGCGGTTGCGCTGGGGTTCGAAACTACGATGGTGTATTACACAAGACGCCTTTTTACGAGCCTTGCCCCGTCGCCGAAAGTACCAAAACGCGAGTTATCAGCAAAATTCGATCAACGTCGACCATTGCAGAGGGAGTAGACTTACGCGAGCACCTGGTATGCGCGATAGAAATGAACGCAACTACCCGGGGGAGAGAAGGGAAGACATTATCTGCCTGTGACCACGGCTTTTCGAGAAGCCTGTTGAAGGTAAAACCAACCCACCCGTGTCATAGTACGGATAGCATGGGCACAAAATCATCCATACAATCACGCCCAGGTGCAGCAGAGCTTACCACCTTTTCGAGAAATCCCTTCCTTGGTCAACTACTCGGATTTCAGGACGTTTCATTGGTGAACACGCGCACATAGTATTTTGCACTGGCACCCTGATCCCATTTGGCACGTCAAACATATTCAGCTCTCCGCAGGAGCCGCCGGAGGCCCATAGCGCGAAGCGTGAACCGTCATCCCCCGTATCAAAATCGCAGCAAATCGAGGGTCGGCCACACAGCCAGCAAATAATTTCTTGAATAAGTGGTACGGTACCGGGGGGGGGGGTTCAGCAGATGGCAGAATCAAAACATGTTGCGGGTGTCCGACGGCGAAGGGCGATTCACGTAGAGGTTTTACACGTACCATTGGCATCAAAACGATTGCCCACGACATAATGGGTGGCCGCAAAAGCTGCCGACACACGGCAAGCACTTTTACTCCCGCAAAAAGTATCAGACACTAATTCCAAGTTGTTTCGTCCCCATAAACGTGGGTGCAGCTCTAAAAAAGGGATTAACCGTTTCACCGCCGCAAAACTTATCCTACTCCAATTCCAAGGTGTTTCGGCCACAACAACGAGGGTGCAGCTCTAAAACCTGGCGAACCAATTCGGAAAGAACTTTAGCGAAAACTTCGCCCGTGTGTGGGGAGTTGTGCGATCAATAAAGCAGTTCGAACCGAAGTCGGAATCCAACCGAAAGCGCAAGGTAACGAAAGTACTAAACCCAAACCAAAATCATGACTATAACGAAGGGTATCGATCGGCAAAGACAAAACAAAACAAAACCAGCAATTAGCAACAGACAGAGCGGTTGCGTGCACCCGAGCTAACCACGTGGCGCAGCGAGAATCGTGTAAGTTACGTTAAATTCTCCAAACAAACGCGCGACAGAATAAACGGATTTGCATACTCGTAAGACATACACGCGAAAAGCTAAAAACAACCCCAGATGAAGTCTTGTACGTAGCGCGCGAACAACACGAGTTAGCAGCGTGATCAGTCCCTGGTCGTTAACGAAACACACAAAGTAGACCCCCTGGCGGTGGTCAACGTACGCGCGGTGATTTCCCCCCACCACAAAATAACGTACCACAACATCACGGCTTGGGCCTTTAGTACGAAAGGTGAACTGCGCAAGGAAACATCGTAGAGCCGCAGCACCGATCCCAGTCAACGCGTGGAGCGTTTCCCTAGCCGGGCATTAGGGGATGTTCACTGTTGCCACAAGAAGGTACTGTTGCCACAAGAAGGTGCACAGTTTGACACTACTGTTGACCCTGGTGCTAACTAGTACTAAGGGGAGTCGCCGACCTATATCCTTCATGAGGACATACACAACCCGTAACACGCGCGATCGGGGTATCACACACAGCTTGCAAAGATGAATTTCGACGAAATCCTAGATCTCACAGGTGTTGTGTATTTTTAATTTTTTTATAAAGAAGGTTTCATGTTGTGTTGCGCCAATGCGCATTCGGCGGAAAAGGCGGATAGTTGGGTGGGTGTTGACTCCGAGTGCCGGTTCTAAGAGCAGGGCTTAACCCGTTAACTACCAGAAAAAACACCCTTATTCCAGCTTATTTGTCGCAGAAAACCGAGGGTGCAGTTCTGAAGGGTCTGCCGACGAGAGTGATTGAGAGCCCTTGTTCGTAAGAAGGGCGCAAGACTCCTATCAAATTCATCTCGAAGAATGCAGCGATGATACCACCGCAGTCGCGGTCGATTGATGGCCGGCGATTTTGTCCAGTTGAATCCGTTGAAGTGGCGTCATAGCGTCGTCTTGCGTGACGTGGTATAGATGAGATTTCTTGGTGAAATTGTTGCGCACGCATGTATTGCTTCACGCCGGCAAGTATGTCGGCATGCCGTCACGCCTCAGGGGCCCATCTCACAAAGAGCACGGACGCGGCCAAGTCCTAGAGAGCATCGTCAACATGTCGCCATTCGGGAGGGGTGTTAGTAGCAAACACGCGGCCTTCGCGGAACCGCGCGCGCCCGGCAGCGAGGTGACATGGCGTAGTGGGGGGTGGCGCAGGGTGTGCAGCGTGCCACGGACACGCGGCGGTGGGAGTCTGCGCAGGGGATGTCTGACGAAAGGCCTACATTTTCCGAGCTTAGCGCCGAGAGGGAGTCTTCGCCAGGGATGTCCGACTCGAGGCCGAAAATGTTCGAGCTTAGCTCCGAGAGGGGCGTGTATGACGGAAGAAGTGAGCGAAGAGGAGGATGTGCACTATTAATAGCAGTAGATGTTGCCGCGCGACGCAGTCGGCAGCAAAAATGTCCAACGACGCCCCGTCACAAAAGACCGACCATCGGTCACGGGCGTACGACCGACGCGTTCCACACTAAAGCCTAGTAGTGAAATGTTTGGCAAGCGTCCGTCACTACAATATTTTCTAAATTTGCCGTCATTAGACACCTTCGGTCGGAAGGTTTTCTTACATAGGCGACGTTGATAGCGATGCCAGGGCCGTTTGGGAGGGGGCAAGCAACAAACCGTTTGGCGAGAGAACTTGTTGTTTAAACAACAAACCGTTTGGCGAGAGAACTTGTTGTTTGACTGCACCTTCGTTTTGGGGACAAACCACTTGAGATTAGAGTTGGACCGTTTTTGCAGTGGTGAATGAAGTCTCCAGTGGGTACGTAGAGATAACACATATTATGTTTGCCATCCTCTAATGTGACTATGTGCAGTATCAGCTTCAACGTCGACCACTCATACACATTAGAAATAAGACTCACACTGAACCAGTCCGTCAGGACACTTCGGCAAAAGGCGGGTTAGAGCAATTCCGACGTGGTAGGAGTGACGGCATGACAGGCATGCAGAGCCCCGCGAACATGCCGTCAATGGGGCGCACACGCTTGCAGAGCTGTCGGTCGGTCGGCAGAAGACGATGCCGACGGGTTTTCTTACCCCTTTTACCATTGCAAAAAAGCATCCCGCACTAATTTCAAGTACTATGTCTAAAAAAACGCGGGTGAAATTTTGGGGGTTAGCGTTGAAGGGGATCAGGGGAACAGGTAGCCCACGAACAAAACTATTTGCTTCGCTCCTGGTTGCATAGAGCCGGCTTTCGTTGGCGGAGGCCAGGGCTCTGGTCAGCTGTATGCAACGAATACGATGGGGTATAATCAAGGAATGGCGTTTGCGGCTGCTGAGAGCAGATCCGCGCGGAAACCTGGCTCCTTTCGGTTCGCTCGAGAACAGTTGTGTCCACATGCATGCGTAGAGAACTCTTCTTGCAAGTGCGGGGTTAAGGTCGAGGTGAGGTGCGATGTCGATGTCCAGTAGGAGAATCGGAGCTAATGGACGTCTGGGAGGCAATGCTTTAGTCACGTCGGAATCTATCACGTATCACAGCGGGGTGGAAGTGGTCATGCTAGACAGACGTATTCTCCGGTAGGGGTACAACCAACCTTTTCTGAGGCGACTCACTTGAGGAGCTCCATACCTGACCCAGAAATAGATCGTGAGAATAACCGCAAGTGCAACCCGATGAACCACTCCACGGCCTAGGTATACGACCAGTATTGTTGTAAAAATCCAACGATATTGGGTAGTTCTTCAGTTGAAGAACCCCGTCAGCCAAAAAAGTTACCGATATCGTGATATCGTGATATCGGTAAATAATTCGGCCTAAAAATGTTACCGATATCGTGATATCGTGATATCGGTAAATAATTCGGCCTGAAAATGTTACCGATATCGTGATATCGTGATATCGGTAAATAATTCGGCCTAAAAATGTTACCGATATCGGTAAATAATTTGGCACGCGCCGACCCTGTTGGCGAAAGTCGAATGAAGTCGTTCACGACGAGGGGAAGTGTCGGCATGGCAACGGTGGAGGCGTGTGGGAAAAATACCCATCACAAAAAGCCATGGAGGAGTCGCGGGAGGCGAAGCCGCAAGCCTGGATGACGTCGCCCAGGTGCAAGGGGCCGCTGAGCTCTCCAAGATTTTGGTTATGATCTTGTTGGTAGTAACGTTGAAGGACCACACAGGTAACAAGCCACACCGAACCGAATCGAGCACACCCCAAGCAACTCTTGGGTGCCGCCTCTGCTGTTTGGAGGACTGACGAGCCTCGACAGTTTATTATGTTTGCATCCAGGAGAAGGTGGCGAGGGTAACGACGTTCCCGTGAACTGTTCCCTGATGGAACGAGGGAAACCAAAAACGACCGCCCTTTCGCCAGATGGCGGTAGAGGGTGCCGTCAACAAAGCAATATTCGTGTTCACGCACCACCGTCGGCGACGACTACGTAGGCGATGAAACCCTAGCAGCGGCGTAGAAGACGGCAATGTTTAGCTCTTTAGGGTACTGTCGGCCGTGGAGGATTTTAATATGAACGTAGGGATTCTTAACGGCCAGGAACGGCGGTCGGTCGTGGAGGAATGGAGTTGCACGACCTATTTTAGTTAGAAAGACGGGAACGGCGGGGGGGGTGGAGTGTGCCAAGTTCGTGGATACCGGTGCGGCACCGACTATCAGAAGGATGGCGAGCGGCAGGATCGTGAGAGATGTCAATGGCGTCGACCAGGCGAACCTGTAAAACGGCCTTGCCGATAGTACGTAATCAATACTGGACACAGCGCCGGTTCATGGACTCTACGATGACCCATGTGATAACTGATGCCCCAAAACGGGATCGAACGGCCTAGCTTCGGCCGATCGTATTTCTTTGTCTTCTGCATTTTGGGCGGTTTTAGCGCGCTTGGTGCTTGACGACACATTTGGCATGATCACGCCGTCGTTCCGCTGCTACTTGGTCGCACTGTAGGTACTTCTGGAGGCCGGGGCTGAGAGCCGGAGCGAGTCATTATGTACAGACTTGTGTGTTGTGGTTAACCTTCTCCGACGACACGAATGGATGAACCGTTCGGTACGACGTTAGTGCATATTGTTGACAACGAAAATAGGGGGGGGGGGTCATCGGGAATACGAAACCGTGGTTCCGATAATAGTAAAGCGGAGGAGAGCCTGGAGGTCGTCGAACAGTCAAATTTTCGCCCAATTAGTTTTTAGGAAGGGCGGCGGCGGAAATTTCCGAGTCAACGGGGCTGGGGGGGTACTTCGTGCGAAGGCACACCAATAATCATAAAAATATAAGTCGGCGACGAAGAACCCAATGGGTTCCCACCTGACCCCCGTGCAAGCTACACTCGTATATCTTCAGGGAAACGCTACCTTGGGGTGTCATAGCTAGCTGTATTATTCTTAGACTGCAACCGCAGCAAGGGGACGGTGAAAGGTCTCTTTCCATGGGGGTCGTCGATGATGGTCAACGTACGATGTCATACTGTAGATAGATCCAATTACTCGTACCTGTACGACAATTTTGATCGACAAAAGGGAGAGTAACACCGTCAACCCTGCCCTTCGGCTTTGAGAAAGAGCACAAAAATAACAACGTCGATCCTGAGGCCAACTACGTAGCTGCTGCAAGATGATTGGATCGTTTGCACCGTAGCGTGAGAATAAACAGAGTAACAAATGACGCAACTACCCCCCCCCCGGGTCGAGGCGTTTAACCACAACCTTCGCCGGGCTGATACGTAGATAGACACCTTCTCTGTCCTGGTTGGTTTTATATCCGGAGCGTGTTTCGTCACACCCGGCACCCATTGTGAGAGACAAAACGTGAGACGTGAACGTTCAGCAGCAGTAGTGTGCTCATTCCATTCCCACCATAAACTATTTATATAAAAAAAATAAAAATACACTACAGCTGTGAGATCGAGGATTTCGTCGAAACTCATCTTTGCAAGCTGTGTGTGA
>JAYJMJ010000589.1:17745-37901 GCA_036873875.1 Laminaria ephemera | reverse complement strand
TCTGTGAGAGAGAGAGAGAGAGAGATAGAGAGAGAGAAAGAGAGAGAGAGAGAGAGAGAGAGAGAGAGAGAGAGAGAAAGAGAAGCAGAAAGAGAAAGAGAAAGAGAAGGAGAAAGAGAAAGAGAAATGGAAAGAGAAAGAGAAAGAGAGAAAGAAAGAGAAAGAGAAATAGAGAGAGAGAGAAAGAGAGAGGAAAAGCACACACATACCAGGTACAAGAAAACGAAGAAACAGATCGATACGGGACAGTGACGCCAACAACATTGTGCGTGCGTGATGCATTTCGACGCAACTACCTTGCTACTTAAGCAATTTCCCGAATCAGTGTTATTCGAGGGCGTAATTCCCTTGCCCTGGGGCACACACAACGTTACGTCGAATGTCGTGGTTTCGTTCATCTTGTCAAATAAGCACATTTGTGGCAGTAGCCGGTCCAGAGGTAACCGTCGCAATGCTTGGTTGCACGAGTGTAGGCACAACGCCACTACGTCGGTTCACCCCGTCACACATTGTTGGTTTCTTCTGTGTTTTTTCGCACAGACAGCTCTGGTACCGGACACGTCAAAAACGGCTTCACGGGGGCGGGAGTGGGGGTGTATCCACCCTCTTTCCCCCCCGTCACATTTGGAATAATGTATCACCCCCCTTCCCCCGCGCGCAAGCTCCCCCGTCGGCATCACTCAGACACGCATGCGTTCGCGCAAGTAGAGGCCGTCAGCAACTGAGAATGGCGGAACGCCACCGGTCGGGCGTGGACTGGGGACGACACCCGGTCGTGGCAGCAAAATGCGACGACCGGAGGGGGAAGAAATACGAGGACCGCCGGTGGTGACAGTGGCGGCCTTGGCGTCAGCCGCAAAGCGCGCCCGGCTGATCTATTCGGAGGGAGGCGGAGGACTTCGTGACTGCTGCGCGTCGCAGAACAGACGCGGCTACCGGTTCGGGGAAAAGTGCAAATACACCCATCCTGCCAGCTTTCTCACTGACCTTGCTGACAGATTCCTTTACATGCGTCGAAATCGTGTGGAAGTGTACGACGTTTCGATGCTGTAAGCTGTTGTTGACGTCCGCTCGTGCTTCGTGGGCCCTCCGTCTTACCTGTGGGCAGGTCACGACGACGACCGTACAACACATGACAGAAAGAGGCAACAGAACTCACAGTTTTCACGCACAAAGCGTGCGATCCTACCGTCAAAACATTGCTGCAACCTGACATCGGGCGCAGACACTCTTTCGTGACGCGGCAAACGCCAACATGCCATACCAACTTAGACCTAGCCCATCAACTAGACATGAGTTAATTCAAATGAAACCGACGACCAGGTCGCGCCCTTGTGATCAAAGGTTCTCCGGCATATGGCCACCGTCAGGGTTAGCGGACAACACCGCAAAAACATATAGACTCCGACTTCATCGCGTAGTCCTTGATTGAGTAAATGACCCCTATACAGCAACGTACAGCGCGTGTCGGCTACGCTCACCTTCCGTCATATTGGTTAACTGAAGCCACGCATCGGGGGCAAAGCACTCGAATTAGAGTTGATTGTTTTCTTAATACGCTTTAATCTGCGAACCCACTCCAGTAGCAGCACAGCATCTATTACCATTTGGAAAAGGAAATGTTGGAGTGACCCCAGAATACGATCAACACATATTTGCCGAGAATAGCACTGCCACTGCTACTCACTCGTTTTTTCAGTGCGTTTTCCTCTCTGCGGCTCCGACCTCGGGCCAGGTACGTATGGCGAAGAACTTTGATGATATCCTGCTCGTAGCCACAGCGAACATCCTGCACTAGTCCAGCCACAGCAGAGGTGCGTGTAAGTGGATGCGATGAGGGATAAAAATGGAACAAAGAGGTTCTTTGAGGGGAAAGACAATGCGCATATCGGCAACCGGGTTTCAAAAACCGCCCAACCTCCACATACAACTGTACACCTGGTTTTGCTACTGACCACTTTGGAATTCGAGTGCAGTGACTTTCGCAGCACTCAAGTGCATCAATACCCCAGTTTTTAGGTAGGGCGCGAATTCCTAAAACAAAGTGCCGGATTCAACCCGGACACAACGCTATTAGTAGCGCATTTTCAATTGGTCCGTGTAGGATATTGACACGACGCGCGAAAAGAAATCCGGCCCGACCAAAAGATCAAGTGTAACCGTCATAAGCTCGTGTATGTGGCGTTTCGTCTAAACTGTCTATTTGCTAGGTAGACTACAGACTGTACCTGCAACCGTGATAGCCCCGCCGCGGCGGTGAAAAGCGCCAGCAGTAAGCAAAGGGATAGGATGGCCACCCAGCTCTCTGCGCCGTACTAGTCGAGCAAGGTGGTCGGGAGGATGAGTGGTTGAGCAGTTTGGCAATGAAACATCTTCTCTCACGGCACAATTAGCATCCTTGTGTGTTGTAGAATGCAGTCGCGATGCAGCATGGAACATTTATCACGCGAATGTCGGGCGCCCCTTTCATGACGCGGAGATCATTGCTCTGTGTCCTTGCTCTATGTCCTTGCTTTGTGTCCTTGTTTTATGTCCTTGCTTTAGGTCCCTGATTTACGTCCTTGCTTTACGTCCTCGCTTTATGTCCTTGCTTCATGTCCTTGCTTTATGTCCTTGCTTTATGCCCTTTCTTTATGCCCTTGCTTTATGTCCTTGCCTTATGTTACCTCGGCGAGGTCCTGCGTTCGAGGATCGATCAGTCCCAACTCGAAGCCTCAAAATGCATCCCGTGCACACTATGTATGCGCTGTACGATAGGCGTAAAAACACAACGCTTCCCACCTGGACAAGAATGCTGTGCCCACTCAGCAGATCAACGGTGTTCCATTCGGTCGAGATACTGTCTTCCCCGGTAGAGAATGTGCTGAGGTGGTACGTACGGCATGAAGTGCCGCCAGTGCCATCGGAGGCGAGGTCTACCGCATCCACCGTAAGGCCAGACAAGTCCCACCCTCCGGCCTCCTCAGACCATTTTTTGCAAGTGGGGATGGCTTCAATTGATCCCTCCTGCGACGTGGACACCTGGCCACGGTGGTACCGGATGCATCCATTGATAAAGCGCTAGCACCAACAATAATTAAAATACGGACCAATATTAAATTGGGTATAAGTGGACTACTCGTTGGTGTTAGTCGAGCTTCTGCCTTGGTTCTTCATGCTGAATATTTCTACTATCGCTCAAAATGATCCCCACCCTGATTCCAATGACTAGTCCCATATGTGGGTGGACGTCTAAAGGGGTTAACAATGCTCGGTGGACACCTCTCAATCAACAGAAAATGCCGCACATTTCATCCACACACCAGTAACCTCGCCCTCGCCCTCTAAACAGAGTTAATACAGAGGAAGCAGCTCATCGCAACGGGCGACCGGGCGACAAAGCCATCGGACAAGCACCGCATCCTTTAGTTAAATGAATGAAACACGAAACAGTTGCTGGGGTTCGCTTCGACACGCTACTGCCCAAGGAGACTCTGTAGTTGTTGTTCGGCAAACTAATGCTTATCTGGGATTGGGACTTACTTGCTTGGCCATGGACAAGACAATGGGATGCGTTAAGTCCTGAACGATTGACCCTGTCGGACCCCACACATCGATGTCGGTCACGCCTCCAACTCCTGCCATTGAACCATTTCAACGCGCGACGATGACTAGGATGTTGATGATAATTTCCTCCGGGAATATTTAATAGTAGCCGTTGTATTCAATACATAAGTGACTTGTCACGCTCTTCCTTGGCCGCCACACCATCCAAAGTTGCGTGTGCAAGAAGACCAAGACATGCAAAAGTGTTTTAGTTGAATTTTTAGTCATCATGTTTAGTTTCTGGCTCAGCCGGTGGTAGGTGTTACCCTCAGTGGTCTTCTGAACAAGTGTTGGAAAGAGGTTGCTTTTGTTCTCCCTCGGTACATGCCTCGATATGTATCGTGCATATGGTTCAGCATTCCCACTGTTCGTCAATTCCTCTATACTCCGTACCAAAATACCAGTGATACCCACATTTAAATAGTTTCACGGTGCTCAAAATGTTGGGGTTTCGAGCCCTGCGCCACGGTGGGGGGGTGGCACTTTATCGGACCCCAAATATTCTGACCGACGGAGATCCTCCACTGTGGAACGCACCACCCAATGTGATTGAAAGCAGCATGTGTGTTGCGCTTTACTAATTTTAATTTGTTTCATGCCCAGACTGTAGCGCTCGAGATTGTTCATCGGACTGCTTGGAATCTTTTCTCAAAGTCGGCGTTTTGGGTGGGGTATGCAGATACCCTCCTGTTCTAAGAGTTTGATAAACTTAATTGGTACCCCTCCAACCGTAGCTTAGTTCGCTCTAGCAGCTAGATAAACCTTAGGTACCTCCTCAAGTAGCATGGCTTGTTCTAGCAACTTGAAAGCAATCGATGCCCCCCCTCTATGAGGGTCTATGGACGTATAACTACGGCTATGCATGAAATGACTACACCCACCTCTATCGTCCCTCTACCGTAGCATGCCTCTTGGGTAAAGCGCCAACAGGCCCACCTTTATCAGCGATTGCGCTGAACGATGTAACCACCACCACTATCGAGGAAGAGTCTGACGCGTCGGCTGAGGGCGACCAATACTCAAACGAAGCCCGCGTACCGTTCCCACCTACTGTCAACTCCAACGTATAAATCGATGATTCTGCCGCCTTGGCTGCCTGATTCACCGCGACCACGGAAATCACCCGGTGAGAAGGGGGGAGGGGGGGGGTGGGGGCGAAGGGGTGTGGGGGTAATCGAGAGGGGGGAACGAGGGAGGAACGGGGGGGGGGGGGCTGGGGATGGAGGGGAGATGGAGGCGGGAGGGGGGAGCGGGGGGGTGAAGTGTTTGTGCGTGTCAGGCCATCGGGATTCACCGGCCGTCGGACGTTGTGGCTACTTCTACTTTGGCGAACAAATGGCCTCAAGTGCAAAAGGGAGACACACCCGAGCAGAGAAAATGCGAGGAGAAGCGCGGTTGGCGTGGACCAACGAAACATTTCGTGTGGTGTGGTAATGTCATTTCGTGTGGGTGTTGGAAGCAGTGCTGGTTCGACGTTATGTTGTAATGAATGTATGCCGTTGTACCTATAGTAGCACGTTTAATATCTACCGCTAGTTGTATTGCACCAGCCTGATGGTTCGAGCCGTGATGGAGTTTCAGTGTTTACGTACAGCTTGATCACTCTTAAGCAGTTCCCACCTTGAGATCTAGGTACCCTGTGTTGACCTCGTCCACGTCCTCGCCGGCCTCGGATCCAACCGCGACAGCATTTCCTACCTCGCTAAGAAGAGAGAGGTAGTCCGCCTTGCCGTCGAAGCTAGAGTCTCCCGATACAGATACTATCGAGCTCATGTTGAGAAGCACCGACACGGTCTTTTGAGGAAAGGGTGCAACACGTAGGTAGGGTGTGTCGCAGCTCAAAATCAGAATAAGGCACAAACCCAAGAAAAGAGTGGAGCACGTTCCTGGTTATCTCCAGCGGAATACCTGTTTCCCACTAGATCTAGCGCGCGGGAGGGCCTAAGTACCCTCGTGAGCTTTGGAGTGTGATATTACGATGTTTTTTAAACCTGTCTTGCTAACCAGCACACGAGAATGTGGTGGCATGAATCGCTCATACGCACAACTTTCTTAGGTGTCATCCACGGTTGCACCTACGATACTTGCTACGATGGGGGCGTGTAACACGCCACGGTTAAGAGGAAACCTAGAGTGCTGTTTCCCAGGGTCCTAATCTGTATTTGAGGAGCTCTACACTACACCCAAGCCCGGATTTCGATAATAATGTGTTTCGCAACCCGGTGAAAAATCCCACAGGCCAGGCACGTGTATAACGAGTAAACTGGTAAATATAACTTGGATCGTGAACATATTTCAGTTGTCCCTCAGTCGAGCAGCCCCGTCAGACGAAAAATAGAGTCCCAAACGTACCCTCCCGACCGTGGCACGGCTCGCAGCTTGACATATGTTGTTGTACAAGCAGATCTCATGCGACAACCTCCGGTGACGAACCTGTAAAGCAGATGATGCCACACCCGCCCCCAGCATTTCACCGTCTTCGGTGGACACTTCCAGTATGTCCGATACGGCCAACAGGACTGCGGCCGACATATTCGTCGGCACTTCGCTGTTGTTCTGCAAACGTGAAGCCGGAAGGATGTATTAGTGCTGGCGGGAGGAGGTGGGAGATAGAAAAGTTGAATCGAAGCCACTGACTGTTTCTGGACGTTCCAGCACTTGATGGATGTGGTTGGGGTTCGTATTTCAGTCCTTACCATCTTTCTACCCTCCAGCAAACGTAGTTGTGCTTCCGATGTGTGTATCTCCCGCTGACGAAGACGTATATGCCATGAAGGTTTACATGTTCTCCTACATTCGCGCATTGAAAACGAAGCCATCCACTCATACGAGGACGAGAAATAGTTTGCGTTTCGCTGGGTAGGTGATAATAATGTAAACGGCAACGCGTCAGTCATCATCCCACCCCTTCCATACGACCTGTCGCACGACACCAACATATTTCTCACCGCATACAGCGTTAGTGCTCCGGAAACGGCGTCCATGCCTGCCATGGCCGCGCTGATCGACGAATCTATAGCAAAGTACGCCTCTGTCAGAGACACCACCAGGAGACCCTAAAACCGCACGGATAGAAAAAGGGGTCGGGTAGTACCGAGAAATGGGTCCCATGTTTGGTATTGTCGATGTCCTAGGGATGCTGGCCCTGCACAGAAAAAAAAACATACAAAGTTTACGGTGCTTTCTTGTGCTTGTTGGCAACTAGAAAAATCACATGTTTATCAGCGTAAGAAAACATGTGTGCACGTGTGGATATGATCTGTCGACATAAGGTACTATGTGGTCGATATCCCACGGCGTAAGACAGAGGGTGTTTATTCGTCGAACAGTCGTTGCACCCGCTGTTGTGTTGCATGGGATGGAAACATGGGTGTACGCCAGAGCGCGCCTATCGACATCCCGCATTCACCGGTTAGACATACACGGCCGCCGACAAAAGGACGGCGAGGGCCAATATGAGAAACAAAAAAACAGGAAAACACGGCGAGTTTCTGCGCACAGATGTCACAAGTGGGCGACGCATCCGCACGGTGTGTTCTTGTGGTGGCCACACCTGTATTTCACGAATGGCGTCGACTTCTTCCGCTCTTAAAGGTTCAACTAACCCAAGTACAGCACTGAAGGTGCTCGCGTCTCTCAAGACGTCCTCAGGGTTCCGCAATGAATTGTCCCCAGTCGTGACCCAAGCCGATATGTTGGGCAGGAGAGACATCACCTCGGCCTATCAAGTGGAAGAGGAAGGCATTGTACAGTCGTATTGGTCAGTTTATTCCAAGGGCTTGGAGATTTGTCTCGATGAGTTGCCGGTGATGTAATAGGTCCCTCATTTTAGCAAAAGTGGGCGCGTCTGGCGTTAATCGAGGGAAATTAGTTTGGAGTGGGGCTTCCTCGAGTATAGTGTTTCTCTGGCAGAGGGGAGAGTACGCACATGATGACTGTCCACACAAGAAAATCAAGTCACCCTAAACTGCTCTGGAAGGACGTTCACACAATATTTATGTGGTGTGGGCATTACCTCGCCCGGGGAAGTAGACACGATGGTAACCGGCATGCCGTCCTTCCCGAGGCTGGTGACAGCTGTCGATCCAAGATTGTCGGACACCAGAACAACCGCGGTAATATTGAAATTGTACTCGGCCGTTCCGGGAGGGATGTAGGTGCTCAGAGCATTTGATGGAGAGGTCTTCGAAGAGAGCATGGTTACGGAAATGGCGCTGCGGAGCGAGACACATACGCGAAGCAGGCGGTGCGACACGTTAAGCACCCAACCGTTTTTGTGGACCAATGAGATGCCATAGGTGCAGTAGATCACGACGAAGGTAGATCGTATCCAGTAAACTGTACCCTTCTAAAAACCGTGATGCATGCAACACCGGCTTCAACATTTTCCCCAACTAGTAGCGAACAAAAATCGGCAAACGTCCCCGACTCTAATGGCTGAGCATTCAGCCGCTGTCTCGGTGGTTGCTCCCCGTACCTTGTAACCGAATCAATGTCTTGCCAACCGTGTGCGTATCCGAACGCATACGATACCGGGAGGTCGTCGAAGTCATCAGTCCAAGAGGTGCTCTGTAATGTCACCGAGTCCACCCCGGCCGTTGCTGACAGCAAGTCCGAAATGATGTAACCCCCTACCGGTGGAGAGTTGGTCTCAAACGAAAACTCTGAACACAGGCGGGGTGGGGCACGGCAACATCGCACATGGTGTCTCACCATGTTATTTTGAGGCACTATCGTGCACCTAAGATGTTTTTGCCAAGAAGGGTCAGCGGGGGCACTGTTGGAAAAATCGTTTTTACGGCATCGTAGCGGTGATGACCAACTGCGAAGGGTTGCGCCATGAGGTCGAGTATACAATATGCTGGACCAGGGCGTCGGGAGAGAAAGAATCGAGATGAAGCCTTGTGATGGCCAACAAAATCGACACGCAAACCAGCACCCACAAACACAGCTTGGTTCGACCCGGCCGGGGTATCAGCCACGACACCAGCGGTGCTAGTGACGAACAGATGCTGCATCGCTCAAGGCGGTCATTCGTATGTGCAGCTACAACATCTTACTGGGTTGTAAAGGTGGCCCCGCCACCGAGGCCAGTATGGTACGACTGCGTTTCGATCATTGTGTTGGCCACGCTTCCTGTATGGGCAGCCATTACAACTGCCAATTTGCGACAGTTGTCAATGAAAACAGCGCAGAGGACTCGCCCATATTTAGCGGTCAAACTATAAAACCTTTTCACTGATGTAGTGCTCATTGCAGGGCACTAAACAAGTCTAACGTTGACGGGCACCATCCGTCAGAATATCTTGACGGCGCTTCGATGTACGCCTGCTTGCCTGCGTATCCCGCGCTACCCGTGGTGTTGGTAGCGGTTAGCGCGAAGGTGTAGCTCCGGCTTGGCGTCAGCATGTCGGCTCGGATTACCAGCGTCGGACTGTCGACAGGTGTACTAAACACCCCACCCCACCCGTCACGCAGGTCTAAGTTACCTTCCACCTAGAATAGAAGACATCACATTAGGGTCAGGACCGAAGGCATTATCGTAACGATATCCGAAGCGCTGTTGAAGTTGAGGGCGGAATCGACAAGGTCTGTTCTCAAACCCTGCTGATACGATTGGTTGTGGGTTTTGGCCGTGTGGGATAAGGATAGATCGACATGAGGGTCTGCAGGCACTCTCTCTCTGGACCGGTATAGTGAGAAATATTAACGGTTTTTAGTTTATCATGTTGTTGGGCATTCCCTCGCACCTGCTCCCATTCGAAGTCCAGGCCAGCGGTTGTCTGGCTGCTACACAATTGGCCTTCTGCTGGCGACGCACAGCCATACAAAATCACCCTCGATGAAGGATCGTACTTGTGTAACACCTCCTGTTGCCGCGGCGATGGAGAATCGTGCAGTGTCCATGAAAGCTGTACTACCGGTAACTTTGGTACGACTGGGGCTACGGCAGGGGGGGCACCTTTAGGTCGTTTTATTTCAGCCGATCAGAGCCACTCTGAAGAGTGCCTACCCTATATTTTTTTTTGTCTTCGCTATTTTGGTTTTTGATTTCGCGAAATGCACCGCCTTGGGGTTGTTTGCTACGCGCTGCGCCAAACAAAACGGATAAACGCCTATTTTGAGAGAGGTAATGAGTCACTTGATCCAGTGGCCTAAACGAGGAAGTGAATTTGGGGGTAGCCCCTCCACCGTGGCACGCGTCGTACATCAATTCTGGTGGGCACGATGGAATAGGACATGGATGTTGTGTTCACGGTGAGCTCAAAGCGGTTCGAATTGTGCTCAAAGCGGCACTGTAAATTTGTCGACATTTCCCCCAACTCCGCGAAACCCAGTCTTCATCTGAACCAACATGTCTACAACGGGCTACGAACAACCACTTTATTGGATGTCCCCTCGATAACCCCCAACATGTCTACAACGGGCTACGAACAACCACTTTATTGGATGTCCCCTCAATGGTAACTTTATTTGGCTTGCCTTCGGAGTCACGGAGACTAGTGGTAGCTCCTGTGCCGATGTAGATACCACGCAGGAGGCGTTATCGCTTCGAAGGCTTGACCATAGGGGTCCACCAGAGAAACCCTTGGATGCAGTCACCGTGAAGGTGTAGTCCACGCCTAGTCGACGGAACACATGTGTGTGGTTCAGTACGTAGTACATACCTGGTACCAGGTACTCGGCAGGCGTATACTATTGCTCACACACGGATGAACCATGGGTTTCAGCTGTGCCTGATAAAAGACTTTGACAGCAGCTTGGCGTTAAAGGTATTGGGCAGAATATCGGGTCGAGGTTGGCTGCATTTCGTTTGTCTTAAGCATCTTGCCGTACTCCCTTTGAGCCTGATACAACGTCGGGAAGGCGAAACGTCTTGATTGGGTATCCCTGCTGCGTCTTACCGGTGGGGAGCGTCTCCGCCGGGAGTGTGAGCAGCTCGTCTGTAGCGAAGGAAGACACGTCTAAGGATGTTCCGCCCTGGGAAACACACGCTTCGCCTGAATCGTCCTTGCAACTCCATGTGAATTCGAAGGGAAGAGTCTCCAAACGGTCTTCGTCTATTGAGGCTGAAGCGTTCAGGCTGAGAACCTTCGTCAATTGTGCAAATTACAAAACAGAAAATGCACGGATGGGCTGCCGGGCTACGCTACACACCCGGAAAAGTTAACATTATCCGTATGTGTACAGCATTAGGCTGTCTGATTAATGTTCGGTGCTTTAGAGAACGTTCGAAGATCAAATACACTGTTGAAGCGGGAAGACATCCTTGGAGTGGGAGCATACCAGAGTGTGCCAGCTGATACGGTCGGCTCTCTACCCGGTGTACTCGCTGGCATGATCGTGTACTGCTCATAATCGAAGAGTTGTTGGGTGTATATCACTGTTCGATCGTGAGTAGCGTCTTAGTGCACGGTATGTAGCCGACCGTTTGATACACATTTGATAGTAGCGGGTGGCGGGAGAAGACAACTAATTACTTGACACTGGAAATATTTGTTTTTTCTAGACTTTAACTAGGTTCTACATCCGAGGAAGACAACATCACGGGGGATCGCGTTCGAGAAGTTTTTTGCAATTTCATGTGCTTTTACCTGTGAGATCCCAATCGTTTGCTTCGTCCCACCAGAAATTGCCGCGACCACTGCTCCGCTCACGACTTCAACTGCGCGCCACCATTTACAGCGGGAACGATGGCAGACGTGGCTTGGGTCAGAACATTTGATGCACGGTACATTCCAAATTATGTTCGTTTCAACAATATTTCGGTGAGTACCACGAATAAAGATGTTCGTCAAGGCGTGTGCATACACGTATTTGGTGCTGTAGCGTGCTAGTCAGAGTTTTAGACCTTATGCATGCGCAATCTAAGGCGGCCACAGGAATGTTGAAGTTGCAGTTCGGCCAATGTGGAAAACCTCATTTGGATCGGTCCAGGCACCGTGGGGCGAAGAGAAATATCAGCATATTTAGGAATATTCAAGGTCCGGCATTGAAATACAGCAAGTAGACTGCCCGATTAATGTGGTGTTCCGTTTCGACATCATTTTTGAGGTGGCACACATGCCTTTGGTGTAGTAGTTCCTTACGTGCATACAGTACTGTACACGGGGGAACGGCAAGAAAGTCGATTGAAAGAGAATCGCGGAAATACCTCGACGCCCTTTCCCCCCCCCCCAAGAAAATTCTCGCGCGTGGACGGCACACCAACGTCGTGTCTATCTCACCGGTGGCATTTACGGTGTTACTCATTCCATCAACCTCCGCACTAAGCTGAAACACATAGCTGCTGCCTGCGAACCCCAGCGCATAGGGGGGGACGTTTAACACGCGCGGGTCCCTCCCGGTCTCCAGTACGAGACTACTCCAAGCTTCTCCGGTGATGATCTCGTTTCTTGACAGAAGGGTCCACGTATAAGATGCATGCTGTTCTTGTCCGCTTTCCACGGTAGCGCAGGAAGAAGCTTTAGTTTCGGTGTATATTGCGGTGGAGCTGGCGCGTGCCCGTTGCAGGGAGGCGGAACCCACGACCTACGCGTAGTGCGATAGATGTGCAGGGTTCAACGATAAAAGGAAATTACGGCTAGTGGACTTGTAGTAATGCATTCTCGAGAATGCCGTGTTTGGCACTGGAGGGGGGGAAGAAGCGAGAGAGAGAGAGAGAGAGAGAGAGAGAGAGAGAGAGCGGCACTTCGAACTACTGAGAGCGAATCTACGTTGGTGAAGTACGCTTTAGCGTCCGATACAAATGTGTAAGGCGATAAATGGCCTCGAGCGCCCACCTTCAGCGCAGGCAGCTCCTCGAGAGACTTGAACACCGTCACGCTTGCCTCCCCTGATCCGCCAAGGTTGGTAGTGACCGTAAGTCCAAACGAAAAACAAAACCCTTGCGCAAGATAGTCACTAGGGATAACCACTGTCAGAGTTTTTCCGTCGCTAGCCTGTATGTGATATTGGACAGCAGGTGGGAAGCGAGAAACACTGAGAACGTTCGCAATAACTTCCAGGCATTTATTGGAGCGCCGGCTCGGAACAAATTTATTGCTCGTAGTGTTTTGAAGTCCGTCCGGAATGTAAAGACCGCTTGGGCATTCAGAATAATACCCGAACGGTTCTTCCATTTTGGGAAAGAATTATAATTTGTATGTCATTCGGGTGGACATCTCTAACACTCCAACCGTGAGTCAATTAAGTTCAAGCTAAAAACGCCAAAATTAGTTAGCTATGGAATTGTCGGACGTTCTCAACAAGAGAAGGCGCGGATGACAACATGGCAGCAAAAGCATTACGGGCACACACCTGGTCGGTCACGTTAGAAACGTCGGCGAGGTCAATCGATTGGTCGTCGCCCTCGACCGTCACCTCCCACCGCACGCCGATGCTTTCTGTTTCACAGCAATACATTAGAACAGACGATTTAGCGTTTGACTAAGTCGGTGAATGAGGTTTGTTCTACTTTTGCAAGCTTCTGGAGGTTTACACCCAGACCTCTGGTGGTCTTATGGGCTCCCGAATCACTCACGCTACAATAGAACGGGTACCGTATTTTTGCCAGGATACTGGAATGAAGAATTCAAATATTTTGTATCCCTCACCCACAGATGATAGGTTTGTCCGAAAGCGCAGTTTCGGTCTCCTCAAACGCAATATCGGACGAAACGTGGGTTGTTTTCGGTAAATAAAACTAGGCATGCAGAGAAACGAGGACGACCAGTCTTCGTGGGGAACATGTCACGTGTAGGCCAGCAAGCGCGAGCTGAACGCCATCAAGTCGATAGTTCTTGTAGATGACGTGAGTAGACATAAGGAAGACGCCGTTGGTCAATCAGGTCAGCCAGGGGTTCCTACCTCACTCCAAAACCAACCCGAAGAAAAACAATACATGGTACCAGGTACGCACTAATCGATGTAAACAAGCCACACCGAACCTAATTGCGCATTTGAAGTTTTGTGGGGCTTAACACATACCAGTACCAGGTACGTGGTAGTTCCTCGGTGTGGGCACTCCATCTTGAGTCTGAACACGTTGAGCCCAAACGTACCCCCTCACCCCCAACCTTGGCATGGCTTAACGTAATCTCACCCCCCCACACCTCGTCGCGCTGGACTCGCCAGCTTGCGACGTACCTAACGATGTGAAGGATGCACTACCCTCGAGGATGAGATCATCGCAGTTGCCAACCACGTCAGGCGCGCTGATGGCAACGAAAGGAGGGTCTGGATCTGAAGGGTATGCAACTATCACGCACCCAGCCGCACTTGTCAGGAATGCCCCGATCTGTGTGGTCGGTAGATAGTGATGCATTCAGGAGAGCGTAACGATAAGGAGAAGGTGGACGAGTAAGGTCACTCCTACTATCGGAGGCATCCTGGGCAACGACGTCAAGAAGGACGAAAGCGCTTCAAAAAACCAAAAACAGCGGCATACCGGCAATGACGTTGTCTATCCCTAGAGGACATAGAGTCATACACCTCTGGTACATCCAGGTATGATATTTGGTACCAGGTATTAGGTTAGGCGCATTGGTAGGCCCGTACAGACTGAGCTGTGATTCAAACGGCATGAGAATGTCGGATATGGCGTAGCGCTCCTAGAAGGTACCTCGCGGTTGTGCCCAGACCACAGGTTCATCCGCAGGGTGAATACCGATTAGAAGCTGACACACGACTTGGCTGGTGAAATAATTTGCTTTCTCGCGGACCCTTAAACTGATGCAAGGTGTGATGAGTTTGGATATGCCGCAGCAGCGACGGTACACCGTACATATTGCATGTTGTGTGTGCTGTGGTTCAGTGTGGTGTTGCGCGTGATTTTGGGTAGCCTATGGGCGAAAAGGTTTCTATGACAAGATATCTCATTTGACCCGCCTTGTTATTTAGCTATCGTATATGTACCGCAGGACTCTACAGTACGAGTGCTTCTTGCGATCTCGTACCCCAGACCGGTTCCAGTGTACGCCTTTCTTACGGTACATGCATACAGCATACAGTGCAGTGTCCACAGTGAGCGTCAAAGCAAAAAAGAGAGCGTGCTCTGGCAGATCTTGGCAGTTACCTCAGTCCGTATGACGCCAGCCTTCAACATTAAGGAGACACCATCGCCGTCTGTGCAGTTTGACTCCGAGGATGCCGTTATGCTTGATCCAAAACCCAGGGTCGCCTGCGACAAGCAGAGGGCGTGCATCACAACCCAGTCGCCACGCACCACTTCAATACGAGTAGGCATCAGGTGTTCATTTGGCGTGAAGAGGGCGTTCGCAAAGGAGACTAAAGTAATGCATGTGTGAACCATATCACTGCACGGTGGTATGTTTGGGCCCAAAATGTTCTGCTTGACGGCATTTCTCAACTGAGGAACTACTCAATATAGTTCCATACGATTGTATCCGTGTTCTCCCATTTTGTTCATGAAACGATATGCCTACAGTAGTGCATGTGATTTTTCGTCGGGTTGCGCATACAGAGTGTTTTATCGGTACGGCATAGAGCTCCGCATGGCAGGAAACTCCAGAACTAGTTTTATGCCTGGTATAGTTGTTGTCACTGGGTGTTCTGACCTTCAAGCTGGAGTCTGAAACGAATTGGCACGTACTGCCGACACCGAGCGAGGACGCCGAATCACTCGAAAACACCTCCTCGCATGAAACAGCGCCGTAGTCGCCACCAATTTCCTGCGAACTGGGGCTTCCGGTGAACTCGACGCTTATCTGTGAATCATTGTGATAGACATACACATACAACGCCAGGCACCTGTAAGTATGCATGCCGGTGGTGCGGGTGGTCTCTACTATACAAAAACAATGTAGTGGTGCCGGCTGTCTAGACAGCCCTCGCTAATTTGGTCTCCAACTCACCCTTCTAACTACAGCGCCGTTGCTCGTCTCGTAGGGAAACTGCACAGATCTATCTCGCACGTACGATCGGGCAGAGTAGGATGACACGACTGTACTGTACATTTCGCTCGTGAAGCGTGTAGTCGAAGACCCAAAGATATATTGCGGGTGTAGCTCGAAAAGACAAACCAAAGGGTTAGGGGCGCATGACAAGTGGTGCAGGGTTGCCTTCTTTTCACCCGCTCGGAACTAAACACGTGCACAACAACCGTGCTGAATCGTAAACGCCACCTGAGCGCCAGTGTTCTTGAAGTAGGCCGACGATAGTTCCGGTGGCTCCGTTCTAGCTTGAACAGTGGTAGAACCTGCTCAATCCGCCACAACAATACAAAATACATAATTGTCACAAGCACTGACTGAAATCCTACGGCATGTGATGTCGTTTCGAAGACGAAGGCTTAGTAGCGCAGCAACGGGCCCAACCAACGAACGCTACTGTGTGGCTATTAATATCATAGGTATGAGAAGCAACCACATGTATGTAGCGTTGTACGGTCCAAATACTACCATTACTCCAGGTCTAGTGTTCTCATTGTGGCGCTATACCTATTTCACTTATCATGCCGTGTCGCCAAGCAGGGTCTAATATCAAAGGACACCTCTTCGGCCGAGAAACAGGAAGCTTCAGCGGGTTGCACAAGGAGCACCAAGAGACAGGGAGCGTTAGGGACTTACAAGGGATTCCAAACCGTGATAGTGAAGCACTGAACCGAAGGGAGCGAGAGGGTGTCCCAGGGATAAACGGCCTCTGCCAGCGGCTTTCAGTGTTGACATCGTAACTGTGCGGAAGATAGCAATACAATCAAAGTGATACGTATGGTCTACGTGGTCGCAAGAAAATAGAATGGCGTGCTCAAGTTACAACTCGGAAATCTTGCCTGTAGTATACTGCTCGCACCCAACGCATCCAGAAATATAGCCAGAAGTTGGATCCAGTGTCACAACATCGTCTTCCTCCAGCGAATAGTCTGCCGTAGAGATCAAAAGAACGACGATAACAGATGCCAGATATCATATACCCAGATACCAGATACATACCTGATACTTAGGTGGAGGCTGCAAAGGTGCGCTCTAATGCTATCAAAGGAGCCGAGCACCCATAGGCATTAGTGCGTGAATTTGACTGCCGGTGGGTATTTACTAGGCCAAGTAGTATTAATCATGTGGCTGTAAGAACACGTCAATACACACACAATAGCAACAGCTAGACATCCTGCACAATTGGAGCGTTTTCGACGTATTTAAAGAAAGAGGGGCTGTGACGAGCGCACAAACGTCAAAGCAGCCGGGGCAGAGAGGGCTGAGCTGAAACAATTTCAAGCATGTACGAGGGCAGCCGATGCTTTGTCCTGTTTTTGTGGGAATCTCCATTCTTCACACTCTGCTCAGAACATACTGTATCATAAGAAGTATAAGAGTAGAAACTCAGTGAAAGGGGGAACGCGGAAAAATACAAGTACTAAAATGCTACCAGGTATATAGATAGATGTTCAGAGAGAGAGGTCGCATGACAGCTACAAATTTAATTAAATTAGTGCTGCAAGTTGGGTTACATATCATTATTGCGTGTTGGGCGCGCACCAGGGCCGAAGGTGACGGTAGCAGTGGTGTCGTCTTTCCACTTGCATGTGGCCCCTTTCCCCACGGCGTCTTCAGTGTCGTCGTCGAGCAGGGCGCTCACTTCACAAGCGCCGGTTTCAAAGCACGCCTCCTCGTAGCAGTACAGACCTGCACAAATTGAAAGTTGGGTTCCGTTAATGGAATGTATATAGCGCAGCGGGGCGATCATGATACATGCCCCCCGCACGGGAATTCTTGCTACAGTAATAGCAGTTGAGTCTCTATAACTCTATCGGTCGCTCCAGCTGTTGGCGAGGAACGTCGCATTGTCGGATCGATGGGGTATCGTCCGCACCACGAGCGCGGTGTCGCTTTTACAGGAAACATCGGTCACGCCTGCTGTTGATACGCATATGAGAATATGATTACGATCCTATAGGATCGATAGGGATAGCACTTGCGCCACGAACACGGGGAAACTTGCTCGAGCTGGTGATATATGATGTTACTTATGATTGTGATATTTTCGCGTGGGTGGCGATAGGGCTTGCGTCACGGGCGCGGGGTCACCTGCTCGAGCTGTTTATGTGTACCTGGTATATATATGAATATGATACTGTCGGTTCAATGGGATATCACTACAGTAACACCTCAATCTCGTCGTTTCTCGAGAAACAATACACACACGCATCTACAAACCACACACTCTCCCGATATTCATGCCCCAGCTCAACGCACTGGCACGTCGCTGTCATGAGCGTGCGCCGCTGACTGTTCGTGTTCCATCAGCGGGAGAGCTGCCCAACGAAGCCAAACAAACCAATACAACATACTCTGCTGGGCGCCTCGATATACCTGAGCTCCCACCCCTAAGGTCGAAGGCAAGGTCCACCCCATCAACAGCCGCGGCAAGCCTGGCCTCCGAGAGCAGCGCCATCGAGGGCACAACTGTTGGAGCTAGTGTCAGTGACCGAGTTGGCGTTAAGTTGCGAGCTGATGTCGGTGATGGAGTTGGTGAAGGTGTGGGTGCCAGATTCGGGGCAGGCGAGGGTTGGATCGTAGGTACCAACGTTGGATTCGGGGTAGGAGCCGGTGTGGGCGCCGGTGTGGTGCACTGTCGTCACACACCGGAACGACGGACGTGCCAGAAAATATACGTTTCGCGTGAACAGGGCGCACACACAAAAGTAGGGAGGGGGGTGGGGTGGGGTGGTAGATCAGAACGGAATTTCTGACGACGCACATATCGAGCGTACCTCACAACACGGAGTTACTCCTTACTAGCCAATACGAAGTACGTGTGTGACAAAACCACTTTGTCGCGCGAAAGGGTTGCTCGGTCCTGCATCCCCATCGGTACATCCAATACGCATGCCGACGTCCACCGAAGTGGCTTTAGATGACGTCGCCTTGTCACTTTACATGTACTGTAGGTAGGGCTGATACTTGTAGAAACGGGGATTGCATCGTATGTACGTTTCGTGTTGATCCATTAGCTCCACACACCTCAACGTCGAACACTGCAATCCCTCCCAGATTGGAGCTGTTGCCTGCCAAGGTCACCACCAGTCGCCCAGAAGTGCTGGATACGGCTAAGCCGGCAATGTTTCCTGACACTACCCTTGTGTGCTCTGAAACACTTACCGAATCTACAAAGGAGAGCAGGCCCGTCCCACTAGTTCGTTGGAACACGGCGATCTAATTGGTGGGAGAGAGGGGACGGGCACGAAGCATCAGAGCGGTTGACGGGGAATTATACGTTTTCCGTTGTTGGTTGTTTGGCTCCGCGCTTGGAGCAGTGGGGCTGGTATGTTGGCTTGGCAGGAGAACAAAAGGGAAGGTCTTCAAGTTATGCATGAGGCCGTGGGCTAAGTACCGTGTCTTGTAGGTCCCACCCCTTATCTTCAAGGGCCGGGAAAACAATTGTCCGATTCGTTCTGCCATCCCGTTGAAAGCGCGAGGCGCCTGTTGAATATAGGAATAGGCACGCAGAGATACTCAGGTGCTCAAAGAGAGTGTCGTCGGCATCAGCCAATCAGGTGGAGCTACGGAACAAAACCCGAATTGACAAATATAGAACTACACTATGGCAAAGTTGGGTGTGTTTTCTCCGGTTATTCTTCAGAAGGTAGAGCAAGCACACCAGTCGCCGCACGATGCACAAAGCGCAACGCTCGAGCCGTTGGTGGCGATCTCGTAAGTTACTCTAGAAGTTTACCGTGACGCGGAGCTTCACAGGGCTCTCTCGTCACACCTGTGACATTCCTTCCAAACCCGCTTCATGAAAAGACTGATCCTGGGAAACATCAGGAGCTACACTGACACTTAGCTGTCCCGCACCGATCTTCAGTAATACACGTAATATTTGACCTCACCCCAACCCCATCAACATGTGTTCATAATCAAGTCCTCGTCAGTACCAGTTCCCAGCACTCACCTCATCGGTACCATTTCGAGCCGCTATTACCGCTTCATCTAACGCCCCTACGATAAACATGGGCTCTGTGCTGTCGAGAAACCAGGAGCCAAGCTCGTTGTCTACGACAACGTTCGCCGACACGATGCCGCCCTCGCTGTCGAGATGAATACAGTATATCGCCGAGTGTTCGCGTCCCACGGCGTAAATCTGGTTGGCGAGAAAAACGATTTTCCCAACAGATATTTAGTGTCGACCGACAAAAAACGCCGCAAACTGTTCAATGGTTGGACCCCACCCGCGATGGTGTACCCATGACATCTCACTCTCCCTTCACGTCATCAACATATTGTGGAGTAAAAGTGGTTCTAGCTGCCGACTGTTCCTACCTCTTGCGGACGTAAACCATACCGTGGTATGGCGAGATAATATTACACCCAAAAGGTTCTGACTGACGGGTTTACTCAACTGAGGAACTGCCCAACATGTTTGCAATCTCATGAGTTTAAGTAGCGCTTTACAAGCTAACACGCCACACGACTACATATTATGTGAGGCCTAGGCCATAGGACTGTTCATCGGGCTGCGCATACAATTTTTCTCAAATTCGGTTTTTGAGCGAAGTATAGATACAGATAGGATTACAAAATGTGGGGTCGTTATCACTAGCCCGTACAAGACAGCTTTTCGTGATGAACAGC
>JAYJMJ010000589.1:0-12547 GCA_036873875.1 Laminaria ephemera | reverse complement strand
AAGCACCGTTCGTGGCTGTCACAAAGCGAACACCTTGAAGTGCGGCTGCAGTTGTACCGTGGCTGCCACAAAGTTCGGAGCTTGAAGGACGGTGTGATACAGATATGATACAGCAGCAGCAGAAAGCAGAGCGTGGTATTTAAAATGAAAAAAGAACAAAAAAATGTGGGTTTTTCCATGTACCTACTCGGCTTAGCGAGGCGGAACGCAATCCCATGAAAAAAACAGCCAGCTCAGCGACGTTGAATGCTCAGAGCACCGCCACGGAGCTCGGCCGAGATCCAGACATGCATCGCAATGTGCCGACGGACCCCTTGCTTGCCCCCCAGCCGAAAGTGCGAGAAAAACCCTCGGCCGAAGGAAAACAGCATGCCAAAAAAAAAAAGCACATGTTCTATTTATACATATTAGTCGTCCGCTCTCGGCCCTCGACTCTCGCTGGGCTAACTCGCAAGAAAAGTGCCACGATATTCCGGAACATCGTACCAAGCAACTCCTCGAGATATAGTCCTGATCAACCATTTTATATGAGTGCTGCTGCTGGATTTGTAGACTACTGCAGTAACAAACCCCCAGGATGCACTCGCAGGTACAACATAATGTGTACCTGGGGTATGGCTGCAGAATCAAGAGGAAGCCTATCTATCAAATGCAAGCATATAAGCATATCCATAACAGAGTAGCAGTTCTCCCGTGTACAACAGCAGCATATACCTATATTATGATACGTAGTCTACTGGTGAGTCTATTTTTTGTATTTAGATTTACAAATACATCGTACAGCTGTGAGATCGACAATTTCGTCGAAAATCATCTTTGCAAGCTGTGTGTGATACTCCGATCGCACGTGCTACGGGGTGTGTATGTCCTCATGAAGGATATAGGTCGGTGACTCCCCTTAGTACTAGTAGTACCATGGTCAACAGGGTGATACGATGACGTTCGGTCTTTATTTCAATACCTCCCACACCCCCACCCACCAGCACCCGCACCCCCACCCCGACCCCCACCCCCACCCCGCCCCCCACCCCCACCACCCACTCCCTCGCAGACAAGCGGTGGAATGACCCTGGGTTTTTCTCGTGCAAGCGCGCCGAGAGGCCGCCGGATCTACCCGGGGCTCGAGAGGGGGCGTTCGCCTGGCTGATCACGCTCTGCCGCATCTCGGAGGAGGTGAGGGGGGGGTGGGGAAGGGAAAACGGCTTGGTGCTTGATACCAGGTATACACTAGGGTACTTAATAGGCTGGTGAGTCGCGGCTGTCAGACCTTTTTGTTGTGTATGCTCAGGCATTCAGCTGTAGGGAGGCAGTTGATTTTTTGTGTGCTCAGGCGTTTTGCTATAGGGGGGAGAGGGGGTGGATGGCGCTATCTTGTTGCTCGTTTATTCGTACTAAGTATGAAGGTACAGTATAGAACAGTCTCGTCTGGTATCAGATGTACGAGTACCGCTGCTGCGGGGTGTACCGTATACGACGGTTTATATCACACCCTGGGTGATAACATTTTGGGCTCTAAAAATATGATCACTCGGTGTGGTATATGCTCCAGGGGTGTGCTATACAACGTGCCCCGGCGATAAGTTTGGTGGTATTTTGAAGTTCATAAAACGTACCTGGTACAAGGTTTCCCTTCGGGATGTGGTGGCCTTGAAATCCCGGGGCTGTCGCAAGGTGAGAGGGGGGAACACAGGCGTTTCATTCTGCAAACTACTGCTGCTGCTGTAATATATACATGAGGCATGAGCCTATCTGATGTTTTACATATGCATTGGGCGTTGTTGGATGTGAAAACGTGGTCGGTCGTTGTTCAATCTCCTGCTGAGCACATCACACATGCACACGAAAGCACCGTGGCTGTCACGCTTGTCACAGAGGCAACATCAGCTCGAAGCGCGCCCGCTGCTGTTGTACCGCTGATGTTGGACTGCTGGATACGGCTGCGCGGGTGCTTTTGAGATTCAGACGAAGGATATCATACCTGGTACACCAATGCCGGTTGAATTCGTGCAGATTGTATTCCTAACGATGGCACACACATGCCCACACACCACGCAGACATACATACAGAAGCAATTTTCGTGGCTGTCACAAAGCGAACACCTTGAAGTCCGGCTGCTGTTGTACGGTGGCCGCCACAAAGTTCGGAGCTTGAAGGGCGGTGTGATACACATACATGTGATGCAGCACCACGAGACAGCAGAGTAGACGATTAAAAAACAACAAATGTTTGTGGTTTCCATGGTACCTACTCGGCGGCAGCAAGACGGAACGCGATCCCTCGAAAAATCGCTTGGTCGCCATACTTTGAACGCCCAGAACACGTGCCACGGAGCTCGGCCGGGGCTCAGACGTGCATCGTAATGTACCGATGGGCCCCCTGCGTGCGCTGCAGCCGGAAGTGCGAGAAAAGACCCGAGGGTGCCAGAGAAAAGCGTGCAAATGTAAAAAAAAAAGAGTGCACTTGATACTTGGTAATAATATTACCGCACAAAAAAAAAAAAAAGATGACTGAACATCTTTGTATCACCCTGTTGACCCTGGCGCTAACTAGTACTAAGGGGAGTCGCCGACCTGTATCCTTCATGAGGACATACACAACCCGTAACACGCGCGATCGGAGTGTCACACTGCAAAGACGAGTTTCGACGAAATCCTCGATCTCACAGCTGTAGTGTATTTCTAATATTTAATCAACATTATCACCGAGCGAGGCAGTATGCTCTTGGGTGTGTGACTAAAGGGGTATGATAACAGAGTGGTTGGAAAGGAGTTTTGCTGCCACACTCCAAGCAGGCGGGGCATCCAAAAACTGGACTCGACCTAAATGCAGGACAGGTGTGCAAAAACCTTCCTGTCGGTTGTTGATCTTATCGATCGATGCTGGCCTTTCGGCCGCACGTTTTTGTTTCTAAACGCCTCCTAAACACGCTGCAGAACCGTGCGACTGCTACTGCCGACCTCGAGCCGCCCGAAGGATCAGGGTTGCGGTTAGGTCTGAGGTCTGGTTGGTCTGGGCCGCCGTGCAAGATTGGAATTGACCACTAACGACCGGCAGCAAATTTGTTGCCTGCCCATCCTGCATTTAAGGGGAGCCGATATCTTGGGGCTGTCTTTTTGATTGCCTGGTATGACGTAAGACACCGCAGGGGGTGTGGTATACAGCGTACCCGGGTGGTAAATCAGGTGGTTGTTTTTTTGGATTTGATATGTTTTAGCACTCGGGTGGCATGCTCCAGGGGCGTGATACACAACGTCCTGGGTGATATACATGTAATTGGTAGTATATTTTTTCTTTGTTTTTTGTTTCATGAGTATCCGATGGTAAGTTTTTGGTCTCGAACAGTAGTGGTGTAATATGCAGTATCGGACTGTACATAAAATGCACACCTCTACGGCTGTACGTACTTCTGTTCGTAGTATGTAGGGGTAATGTGTGATGCGTTATACAAGTACAAGCAGTCCGTAGTATTGCTTCGGCCAAAGCTCCGCTAGAGGCTGGGATGGGACCACCAGACCCATGCCTGCTGCTGCTGCTGCTGCTGCGGCTGCTGCTGATGATGATGATGAACTATGCGACGGTAGAGGTGCACCATTTTTTTTCTGAGGCTCCTCGCGTGAGGAGCTCTATACCTCTCCCAAAAAATGATTTTTGGGGAAAAACAAAAGTGATAACCCGATGAACAAATCCAATGGACTAGGAGGATATTCAACGAAAATTATCGCAAAAAAAATATAGAAAATCCGACGATTTTGGGTTATAATATAAGGAGCCCCGTCGTTCAGAAAACGTTTTTACCTCTATGATAGCGCGCGTCTGATGCTAATGCCGCTGTTTTTGTTGTTTGTGGAGGGAGAGGATGTGCAAACGGGTTTTCCCCCTTTCCCACCATCAAAACACCCCACAACGGGAGGTGCATGGAAGCTCACCCCACGCTTCTGTATGGCGTTTTTTGCCATTAACACTGCACTGCACTGCACTGCACCCCCAGCCGACGACGCGTGGAGGGGGGGGGGGGGCGGTCCCTTGTCGGCCATCTTGCAGCCGAACCTGTTTCATCCATCCGAATAGTTATGTGACGCCATAACGCCATGCAAGCCTAAGCCTGCAGCCTGTGTAACCGTTCCCTCTTTTTCGGGGCGATCAACTCGAAACTCCGAAGAAACTACTATATATTCACTGTTCGAGCCCCCCCTCCCCCCCCCCCTCCTCCCGCCTTGACGTGGAAATTGGAAAACGTTCGCTTTTGTTCTCTCAGGAGTTCATTCGGTTCGCCGGCTTTGACGCGCTGATCTACATCCGCATGTACCTCCTAGCCGGCAAGATGCTACTGGTGATCGCCCTCTTCGCCCTGCCCATAATCCTGCCCATCAACTTGATGGGAGGCTTTGAGAAGACGGACAACACCCTGAGCAAAATGTCCATGAGTAACATTTCCATCGGGAGCTCGTTACTGTGAGCAAGAGGGGGGGGGGAGGGGGGGGGGCGTAGAATGCCGCCGTCGCACTACTTGGGTTATACCGGGCGGCGTTCTAATCAGGGTTTTGCGTTATTTTTTGCTCTGTGTTGCTGTTTTGTGCTCCCTCTATCCTTGGCGGGGTTGAGGGGAGGGGCAGGGGTCCGCTTGGTTTAGTTTATTAAAGCAGCAGCAGCAGCCGTAGCCATCGTCGTGTCAAACTCCTAACGAGCCGTTACGATTTTTTGTCGTTCTGAGTTGTTTTCCACCCCGCCGTCGCAGGTGGGTGCACGTGGGCGGCATGTTCTTCTTGACCGTGGTGTGTCTGTACTTCCTCAAGACGGAGTTCCGCACGTACATCGGCCTGAGGCAGCGATACCTCCAGCAGAGGAAGGCGCACATGCGCACCATCATGCTCGACGTGCCTTCCGACGCTAGAAGCAACGCCATCTTGGAGACCTACTTTGGCTACCTCTACCCCGACAGCGTCCTCACGGCCGTGTGTACCCAGGTGGGAGGGGCGTTTTGTTTTTGTTGGTTTCACTGCTGTGTCCTTGCTTTGTTTTGTTCGTTTTACTGCCTCTTCGTTTTGTTTTGTTCGTTTTCACTGCGTCCTAACGACCTGTGTGTGATGCCCAGGTAGGTGCGGTGGTTTTTGTTTTGTTTTGTTTTTGCAACGTCCTAAGCGGCCGTGTGAACCCCGGTGGGTACGGTTTTGGGGGGGGGGGGTGTACTCGTTTCATGCATGGCCGTACCGTAGTCTTAGGGGTGGGCGGTCGTTTTGAGGCTATCCGTCTGTTTTCAAAATAAAACGTTACGTGTAGGCGCGCTGTATACTTGTGTACGAAATATGGCGTTTTTGTTTGATTTTGGGGACATCCGTCGGTTGACAAAAACCAGGAATTTCGTGAAAGTCGCGCGGTGTAGTTATATATAGCAGGCGGGGGGGGGGGATGAGGACAGGCTTTTTGTTGCTGCGAGGACCCTGTACCACCGCCTCCGTACCATACCATCCCTCCTTGCTTCCTTCCGGCTCCTACGCACCAATGCAACCTATACACCCATCCAACCTATTCACCCATTGAATGTATACACCCATTCATCCTATAACCGCATTCAGCCTATACGCCCATTCAACCTATACACCCACTTAGCCTTTAACCCTTTGGCCACTCCTGAAAATATCATATTCTAATTCCAAGTGTTTTGTCCCCATTTCGGGACTGCAGTGCTAAGAGGGTTAAACGCATTCAAAGCCTACATATACACCCACTCAACGTATGTATTCACGCATTGAGTACTCGTATATACGCCCATTGAAGCTGTAAAGGGGTGATACGATGGAGGTATTAAATAGCGCTTTTTGGGTTTTCTGTTTCTGAGTGACGGGGCCCCTTACCCTAAAATCGTCGGAATTTCGGTTGTTTTTTTTTTTGCAATATTTATTTTTTGTATACCTAGGCGATGGATTTGTTCATCGGGTCGCTCTTTCAGTCAACTTAAAATCAATTTTTGGGTGAGGTGTGGAGCTCAAGTGAGGAGTCTCGAAAAAAAATGGTGCACCTCTGGCGTAGCTTTCAAGCATTCACCCTATACACCCTATACACCCTACACACCCTATACACCCTATACGCCCTATACACCCTTTCCAGCCATTCGCCCATTAAATATATACACCCATTCAACCTATACACGCATTCAACCTACCTGGTATTGTCGTTATTATGATTGCTTCTATTATTGTTGTTGCTGTTGTTGTTATTATGATTGCTTCTGTTGTTGTTGTTGTTGTTGCTGTTATTATGATTGCTTCTATTGTTGTTGTTGTTGTTGTTTCGTTTTGCCTTCCGACAACGTGCAGTTCACATTTCATTCAGAACGCAAAAAAGGCTGACACGATGCTCCGAATACTACCCCACTCTCACGCAATGATCGATTCTCCTTCCCAACGTGTACTCCCTTGAATACGCACCACCTCCCTTAACACAGTAGTTATTGTACCTACTTGTCACCATCGGGCTACACTTTGTTAACCTATTCAACCATTGCATATTTACACCCATTCGACCTATTAGTAGTAGCGCATTTAACCTGTATCATACACCCAATTTGAACACATACACCCATCGAACAGGATCTCCATGTGTTGCGACGCCTACTAGACAAGCGCGAGTCCGTGCTGACCAGGCTGGAGCGTGCGGAGTTGCATCGGCGGGCTTGTAAGGAGGGCGACGAGCCGAAGATGTGGACTGGTGCTTGCTGCCTCCTCGGAGACAGGGTGGGGTCGGTGGGGTACCTGACGGAGGAGCTGAACTACTACAACATCGAGGTGGGAGCGTGATTGGTCGCTAGGGATTGGTCGTTGAGGATTGGTCGGTGATGCTGTTGATCGATTGGTCGCTGGGCGATTGGTCGGGATGTCGTCGAACAACCACTACTGCATTCATTACATGAGCCCCGCAAGGGTTATAACCCCTTGGCTGCTGCAAACTTTAGCCCATACTATTTCCAAGTAATGTCCCTAAATCCGTGCTTGCAGTTCTAAGGGCCTAACCCCTTTAGAGCCCTGAAACCCCTCCCTATACTGTATCCAAGTAATGTGGCCCCCAAAACGGGTTTTCAGCTACAAAATAGTTAAGTTGGGGGAAAGGGGGGGAGTTCTTATCGAAAGGCGTTTTTTGTGTGTGTTTATTCAACGCCGCGGCGCCGCGAGCAGGTGAGCCGCGAACAGGCGAAGCGCCTGCACCACCTGAGGAAGATGGACCAGAAGGCGCTGCAGATGGCGTCTCAAGGCACGCTGCAGCAGGCGATACAAGCGATCATGGCGGTACGTTTACGACGGGCTTTCAGTTTTTTTTGTGCGTTCGGCGGGGGGGAGGGGTGGAGGCGGGGGGGGGGGGGGCAGTCTTGGGAGCCGCGTGAAATTCTCGGGAGGATGTTGTGGTTGCTGTTGCTGATTTGATGGTATTGCTGCTGCTGTTGTGGTTGTTGTTGCTGCTGTTTTTATGCTAGGCTAGTGCTGTTGCTGTTTTGATGGAAGTGGTGCTGTTGTCGATGTTGTTGCTGCTGCTGTTGTGGTGGTGGTAATGTGTTTTTTTTTGTTTTTTTTTGCTGCGGTTTTGGTGGTGGTGGTGGTGCTGTTGTTGCTAGCGCTATTGCGAATGCTGCTGGTGTTGCTAATGCTGTTTTGATGGTGCTGCGGTTGTGGCTGCTGTTTGTTTGGTGGTGGTATTGTTGTGTTGGTGATGCTGCTGCTGTGGTTGTTATGTTCGATGTACAGAATAAACCACTGAGCTACTCAGTCAGCGCTGACTGAGTAGCTCAGTGGTGTGTTCTTTACATGGAACAAAAGAAGCACCTTTGGGCTCAATTCGCCCTCCCACCGATGACATCCTCCTGGGTTGATCAAGCCCCTGCGGGGTTGATCAAGCCCCTGGTACTTCTTTTGTTCGATGTAAAGAATTGCTGAGAGTAGCTCAGTAGTGTATTCTTTATAAAGTAAAGAAGTATAGAATAGCTGACTGAGTAGCTCAGTGGTTTATTCTTTACATCGATCATGTTCAACCCTCTTCGGGGGGAAAAACTGACGATTTTACGATTACAGCATCGACCACACCAAGAAAAGCGACCTGCCGGCGTAGGGGGTGGTTTGTGTACGTGCCGAACTGCAATCCAAGTAGTTGTACGACACGTAAGCAGCATGATACTTGTCATCCTTGTTGCGTGCTGGCATTAGCCGTGTGATACAGCCGCACATCTCGATTGTGCTGATCTCGTTTTTTTTAGTCCCACACAAAACGGTTCATGGTGGTGCTGCTTTGCTGCTGAAGCACACGCACCGTGTACCTCGGACAGCGCTGCTGCTTCGTGTTGGTGTCGTGCTGCGTGAGCAGGCATTCGACTCGTCAAACCTTCTTGCGGGGGGGAGCAGGGGGGCTGCAGCACCTTACCCAAGCACGCGTTCCAAATTGTGGAGAGCCATTTGAAACGTGTCAGCTATGTATGGAGATGGCTCGGGACGCCGATCCCGACCGCGCGGCAGAATTGCACCACCCTTCCACCACCACAGCCGCGCCGGTGTCCACTGTTCCTTTCCTCTGCTATCAGTAATGAAGTACGCTGCTACCAGTAATGATGTACACACAAAATGTACTCACGCGAGCGCCTCGCGTGCCCCTCGCTTTCTTAACAGCGTCCTCAAGACACGCAACACCGTAGCCCCCCCACCCCCCCTCCCTCTCTCCCTCCTCCCCCCCTGTCCCCCTCTCTCCCTCCCCCCCAAACCGGCTTTCGCCCCTTCCTAACAACGTGAAACTCCAGCAAGGAGGCGGGCAACTCCTAGACGACGATGAGACAGGGCTCGTAGAGCAGCTCCTCCGCAGGGGTCAGCTGGGCGACTCATCCGAGGATCTTCACGGGCAAGGGAGGGCGGCGGCGGGGGCGGCGGCAGGGGCGGGGGGGCCTCCCCTCCCGGGAGACGAGCATCCTCGCTCTCGGGCCGGGCTGGGGAGGGGACGTAGCGCCAACGCCCCCCCGGGGAGCGGAGACAGTGACGACTCGCAAGGGTTTTCACGGAGGCGCGCGAACTCAAAATTCTTAGATGAGACCCCCGACGCGATGGAGGTGGAGGAAAAGGGGGGAGGCGCTGGGAGGGAAGGGGGGAGGGGATTGAGCGCGCTTATCTCGACGGCGTTCAGGGGGGAGGGGAGGGGGGGCAGGGGGCCAGGGGGCGAGGGAGCAGAGGACTCGCTCGAGGCTCGGCCGCTGCTGGGGAGGACGGGGTCGTCGGTGCGGGTGCGGGTGAGTCTTGTCTTGCTAGACTTTATTTGTTTTGGAGGGAAGAGGGGTGGGAAGCGCGTGGTGTTGATAGGCCGGGAGGTTGATTCGCGTGTGTTGGTGTTAGTGAATGTTACTGTTGCGGTATACGTGTATGACGGTGTATACCACACCCCCAGTGATAGCATTTGGGGCTCCAAAAAACGTTATCACCTGGTGTGGTATACTCCAGGGGTGTGATATGCGTCCCCCGGTGATAAATTGAGTGGTCATTTTGAATTTGGTAAAACGCATTCCCGAGCGAGATAGCATACTCTATGGGGGGTGTGATAACAGTGATCACAAAGGACTGCCACGCTCCAAGCACGCTGCGGAGTCGCGCGACGGCCCCTGCCGGCCTCGAGCCCCCCGAAGGGTTGGGGTTAGGGCTTGGATTAGGTATAAGCTCGTGTTGGTGTGGGCGGACGTGCAAGATTGAAGTTGACTACAAACGACCGATAGGAAGGTTGTTGCCGTGCACGTCCTGGTATGTCGGGGGAGGATTTGGAGGGGTGTTGTACCGATTATGAGGCATGACACCGCAGGGGATGTGCTATACAACGTACCCGGGTGGTAAATGGGGTGGTTGTTTTGGGATTTGAAATTTTTCATCATCCGGGTGGTATGCTCCAGGGGTGTGATTATACAACGTCCTGGGTGGTTTACACCGTCGTATGCGGCATATAAGGTTTGTATTGTCTCTATGTAGATGTGACTTGGAAAGCGGTAGTTGAAGGTTGTACAGGTCACTCCGAGCCGGCGTTGTGCTCGTTTGGTATGTGGTCGGACCTCGTTGTTGTTGCTGCTGCTGCTGTTGTTCTCACAATAACTCATCGCCATAAACTTATCGCCCTAAACTCAATCACTCTCGAGTAGAACAATACCCCAGGGAAGAAAGCAGCTCAAACCAAACTGATATTGAACACATAACTGAAGCCGTGCACGGCTTGATTAAAAAGACCGACGTCTTCGTATCACACTGTTGACCCTGGTGCTAACTACAGTAGTAATAAGGGGAGTCGCCGTCCTACAATCCTCCATGAGGACATACACATTCCGTAACACGCGCGATCGGAGTTTTCACACACACAGCTTGCAAAGATGAGTTTCGACGAAATCCTCGATCTCACAGCTGTAGTGTATTTTTCTTTTTTTATAGAAATGAAGTTTGTACATCAGACAAGAAACGAAACGTACTACAAGGGCTCCGCTCCGCGGACGGCTGACGCCGCCCGCTACGCTCGCGCAAGGAAGAATACAACAAAATGTGAAGGGGGCAGAAAGAAGAGGCCCATGATTTGGTGCAACTGTTTATAGCGACTTGATAATGCCAAGAGCTCCATCGTGCAGGGAAAAACGCCCGGACTTTACATGTATGTATGTAACGTATATACGTACGTGATTTGCTACTTGTGTGGAGCTGATTGCCCTGTGCTGCGTTGTGCGCTTGCTTTCGATGTCAGATGTCACTCTCTGATCCGCAGTACGGGTGTAATTTGCGAAAAAACGAAAACAAAAACGAAAAAAAAGGCCAAAAAGAAAACATAAAGAACAATCAATGAAGAAAGCAAGTATGAGTAGACTACGTACATACCGGTACCTGGTACCTGGTACTTCGAGTGATACCTGGCACTGTATGTGCGAAAGTAAGCAAAGCGCGTCACAGTACCGCACTGCACCGCACCGCATGGCAGGGCACGGCACCGCACGGCACCGCAGGGCGCTGCGCTGCTGAGCTGAGATGGGTGTGCATTTTTTGTGATTCAACAATGTAGTAGTACGTACATACGTCGTGTGCCTGGTATGATACTTCGTATGTGATACCTGGTACCTGGTACTGTATGTATGAAAGATAAAACACAGCACACAGCACGGCACAGCACGGCACAGCACCGCACTGCACGGCACGCAAGGCACCGCACGGCGCTGCGCTGCTGAGCTAGCGCTGCGCTGCTGAGCTTAGCTGAGCTGCTGAGCTTAGCTGAGCTGAGCCAAGCTGAGCTGCTGAGCTTAGCTGAGCTGAGCCAAGCTGAGCTCAGCTGGGACCTGGTACTTGGATGATACTTCCGTATGATACCTGGTATGTACGAAGACTAAACACAACGCAGCACGGCACAGCACGGCACAGCACCGCACAGCACCGCATCGCACGGCAGGCTACGGCACCGCACGGCGCTGCTGAGCTGAGCCGAGCTGAGCTGAGCTGAGCTGAGCTGAGCTGAGCTGAGCCAAGATGAGCTCAGCTGCGTTTGAGTTTCGAAAAAACGAAAAAAAAACGAAAAACGAACGTGAAGAGCAATAATGAAGAAAGCAAAGAAAGGTTCCTAACATAATGTATCCATCGGCGATTAAGACCTGAGCATGGCTGAAAGGTGGGTGGGAGAATATGCCGAGGGAGGGGGCCCACGGGGGGGACTTAAAATTATGAAAGTTTATACGTAAGAGGTACATACCTGATACATACGCTGTAAGGATCTCTGCCTTCGTGTCACGAATCACGACTTATTCGAGAGTATTAATACCTGGTGTAGTTGTCTGTTGGCCGTTCTTTACCTGAGTTGTTTCTGCTCTTAACCCTCTTCAACCCCAACACGGGAGTGCAGCGTTGTTGGCTTTTAATCTGGTCTACGTCTTCCCCTTTTGTCTCGTCTTGTTTTTTTATATATTTGCGTCCCGTTTATGCAGAAAATCGTGTTTCCAGAAATGACGACACGCGCCTTCGTGACCTTCAAGACCTTTTCGGCCGCCACGGTAGCCCGTCAGGTATGATGTTTATGATGTTTATGATGCTGATCACGATGGAGGTTTTTTTTGGGGGGTAGGGGAGGGGGGTATTCACTTCATGCATTGCCGGAGGGGGGGGGAGGGGTACTAGTCTCATGCACAGCCGTAGTCGTATGACCATTGACCCTCGCATCCCTACAATGCGGGGACGGAAGCACGCCGGGTTTTCACCCACCAGGTAAACATGGCGTGCACCAAGCGCGAAGCGCCGTGAGGTGTTCAGCGAATCGCATAAAGGATGAGCTGCATCCTATTAAGAACCAGTTGTGAGGCGGACTTCGGCGCCTTGTGCGTACTTTCTTGCGTATAGATGACAGCTTCGAATGAATTCAAAAACAATCTGGTGTGGCCACTTCCAGAAGGAGGGAGGCGGGGGGGCTGCTGGTGTTTTCCTTGCCGGGTGTGGTTGTTCACGTTCTTTAGCATGATATTTCGGTGCTAATATAAACATTGCCATGCCGCCCCCCTCCCTCTCTCCCTCCCTCCCTCCCTCC